>WEKY01056709.1:0-26368 GCA_013390045.1 Picathartes gymnocephalus | reverse complement strand
AGCACAATTTCTGGAAGAGTTTGTACTAAATGTAATAATAAAACAAAAAAAGAAACCTACAGTGGATGTAAAAAAATGAAAGGTAGCCTGAGAGGGAAACAGAGAATTTGTCCAAGCAGTTAGGGATCAGGTTAGGAAAGCTAAAGCCCTGATATAATTAAATCTGGCCAGGGACTTCAAGGGAAACAACAAAAGCTTCTATAGGTACATCAGTAATACAAGGAAGATTAGAAAAAATGTGGGTGCTCTCTGGAAGGAAATGTGAGACGTGGTAACAGAGGTCATGGAGAAGGCTGAGATAATGATTTTTTTTTTGCCTCAGTCTCCACCAGCAAATGTTTCAGCCACGGTGCCTGAGTTGCAGAAGGCAAATGCAGGGACTGGGAGAATGAAGAAGCTCCCACTGTAGGAGCAGGTCAGGTTCGAGACAATTTAAGGAACCTGAAGGTGAACAAGTACATGGGACCTGATGAGATGCATCTGCAGGTCCTGACAGAACTAGAGAAGGAAGTGGATAAGCCACTATCCATCATATTCGAGAAGTCATGGCAGTCTGGTGAAGTTCCCACTGACTGAAAAAGAGGAAACATAGGTTTTAAAACTATTTTAAAACCATTTTTAAAAAGTTAAAAAAGAAAGACTCAGGGAACTACAATCTTATCTCAGTACCTGAAAAGATCATGGAGCAGATTCTTCTGGAAACTATGCCACGACACATGGAATATAAGGAGGTGATTTGTGATAGCCAGCATGGCTTCACTAAGGGCAAATCATGCCTGAAAACTTCAGTGGCCCTCTATGATGGGGTTACAGTGTTGGTGGATAATGGAAGAGCAGCTGATGTCATCTGCTTGGCCTTGTGCAAAGCATTTGACACTGTCCCACACAACAACCTTGTCTCTAAACTGGAGAGATGTGCATTTAACAGATGGACTACTTGACGGGAAAGGAATTAGTTGGATTGTTGCATCAAAGAACTGTGGTTAATGGCTCAATGCCCTGGTGTAGACCAGTGAACTGCTGGGTTTGGTATTGGGTGTGGCAGTCTTTAACATCTCTGTCAATTCCATAGACAATAGGATTGAATGCATCCTCAAAAGTTTGCCAAACACACCAAAAAATGTGGTGAAGTCCATATGCCAGAAGGAAGGGGTGCTATCCAGATGGATCCTGAAAGGCTTGAGAGGTGGGCCTGTGCAATCCTTATGAGTTTTAACTAGGCCAAGTGTAAGATCGTGTACCTGAGTCAGAGTAATTCTAAGCACAAATAAAGGCTGGGCGGAAAATGGATTGAGAGCAGCCCTGAGGAGAAAGGACTTGAGAGTGCTGGTGGATGAGAGGCTGGATTTGAGGAAGCAGTGTGCCCTTGCAGCCCAGAAAGCCAATCATATTCTGGGCTGCATCAAAAGTGTGACCAGCAGATTGAGGGAGGTGATTGTGCCCCTCTATGTTGTTCTCATCAGACCCCACCTGGAGTGCTGTGTCCCGTTCTGGGGCACCCAAAATAAAAAGGATGTGGACCGATTGAAGCAAGTCTGGAGGAGGACCATGAAGGTGAGTAGAGGTCTGGAGCCCCCCTCCCATGAAGACAGGCTGGGAGAGTTGAGGTTGATCAGCCTGGAGAAGAGAAGGCTCCAGGGAGACCTTATAGCAGCCTTCCAGTACCTCAAAGGGGCCTACAAGAAAGAGAGGGACTTTTACAAGAGTGTATAGTGATACGATAAGGGAGAGCAGTTTTAAACTGGGAGAGGGTTGGTTTAGATAAGAGATTAGAAATTATTTACTGTGAGGGTAGTGAGGTACTAGAAGAGGTTGCCAAAAGAAGTTATGGATGCCCCATCCCTTGAAGTGTTTAAGGCCACTTTGGATGGGGATTTCCACTGAGCAACCTGCTCTAGTGGAAGATGTCCCGGCTCATGGTAGGGTGAGGGAGGGGGACAAAACAGGATGACACGAGATGATATTTAAAGTCCCTTCCAATCCAAATGCTTCTATGCTTCTATGTACAAAATTTGAAAAGCAAGAAGAGGAGGTAATTTTAAAATCTTTGAGGAGGACTGATACATACTACCTGAAAGACAGAACTTGAAGTTACACTGAGGTTTTGCAAAAAAAAAATTAATGCAGATTATCTAGGGAATAATGAGAAAGCATACCAAATGGGACAATAAAGAAAGAAATAAAAATTTATTTAAGTAAAAGGAAAAATTACATTAGAGCTAAAGTGTGATAGAAGCCATTTGAAAAAGGATTCTTTTTAACCCACTCTTCTACTGCTTTATTTTAGTTCAATATTCTCTCTGCTCAATCATATTTTTCCTTCAAAATATGAGTGACTAGATAGAAATTAAGACTATAGAGACTTCATAGTAAGAACTGTCCTTCAGTATCAAAAATCCTTTCTTCTGTTTTACTATTTTTAAGTCAGTGTTGCTTTAAAGTACTTATTAATATATTTGATTTACATTGATGTGAATTAGATGGAACCACATGTGATCAGTGCATTCAAAATACTGTAAGATGAGTACAGAGAGGGAAATCTAGAATGTCAATCGAAAGATGAAAGGCAATGACACTTTCACATTATTATATACTATAGTACTACAATACTACCTGTGTCATTTTTCTTGACGTAGGATTAACTTTCATTATTAAACTAAAATATCAATTTTATTGGAGTATTTAAGAAAAGAACATATCAAGCCTTGGACACACGATCTGAGAGACCCCTGAGAATGTTCTCTCCAAAATTTCTGACGGGCTGATGACCTTTCCAAACAGACTGGTAGTCCCAGTTCTTCTTGGATGAATTATTCATAGCACTGAAACCCAGAAAGAAAACCTCAAACAGCTTGGAGTTGGATTTAATTGTTTTTAGAAGGAGCATGCAGGCTCAAATGATCTCTGCCTTCAAAGACTGCTTTTCTGGATGTCAGGAGTTAGTGGAGAAAATACCTCTTTTACAGGAAGAATCTGAAGCTTTAGAGGTCAGGGCTCTTTACAAACTCAAAAAGCAGTGTATTTAAAGAAATACTGCTTTCATTCACAACTACCATTATGATTTTTTTCAGATGTTGAGATCCTGCTTTTAAGAATGACCCTTACTGGTCAGAAGCTTCACTCAAAGGTGCCAAATTATGAGTGTGTCTGTTTCAAACAACACCTTGGCAAAGTTTTATTTTTCTGAACAATATATTAAACAAAAACGTACAAGACTGTTACATATGTTTGTTCACCATGTTTTCCTGAAGAGAAATTAAAAAAAAAAAAAAAAATCACATTTGGTAGGAATGATATCAAGTGTTAGTATGAGAATTATGTACACAAATATGATATTTAGTTTTAACTTCTAGTTATTAAACTGAAGCACAAATTTATGCTGGTATTTACTGTTATTTATTTTGATTATTTAGAGAAGGCTTTTATTTCAAAGGCTCTTAATTTAAATTTTTCAATTTCAATTTTTCCCAAATATATGTAAAAATATTCAAAAAACTATCAATATGTAAACATCAAGCATGAAGTAGTTTCATCTCTCAATAAGGCATTCATTTAAATTAGCTCAAAAAGCACATGAAATCACTGTTGATTCTAATGGGCCCCAGTTTGGCAAGATACTAAATTTAAGCACTATTAGACTACACAAAATGATCCGAGACAGACGAATTTCATGATTATTCAGTGGAGCAATTCAGTAGTTGTTAATTGCTATCAGGGGATATGGAGACCATGCCTCTCAAATGGGCAAGCTCTCCTGGGGAGAAATACTGATAGCATAAGGTCTTTTCTGTTCACACACTGATTAAATGAGCCAATTAATTAAGTACTCACATGTGAATTGCCATGTGCCCAGAGTTTGGGGGAGCATTCAGCTAGAGTAGCAAATTGTGGAAGCAATTGCAAGTCAGGAAAAGAGCCACGGCAGGTGTCAGAGCCTTTCACCACCGGGAAAGCTAATTTCCTCCATCATATCCTTTTGCTCTGCTGACCAAAGTTGAAGTTAATGAGCCTGCTACTCTCTATATTACATACAAATAAGTAGCAAATAAGTACTCCTCTTTGAGTAGATTCATGGAAATAATCGTCTTGTCATTGATAATTACTTAGTTACCAAGTCAGAAATAAACTCCTGAATCTGTCTTTGAACATCTACGCTTCTCTGAAAAACTATTCTACCCTAACTCATTTACCTTGACCAGTATATTTAGCTCTAAAACAGCTTTTTTTTCTCCACATTTTTTCTTCACTCACCAGAGCATCTGAAAAAATTGATCCTCAATTTGTCCTGTCCATTTATATGCCAAAACTGTTCTCTGAAACACTCCTCTTTAAATGTATCTTTCAGCTTCTCCTTTCTTCTGTGAAGTTTTTTAATTCATCATAGACACATACTGTGTATGGATATGAAAATATTGATTGTCCATATTCTTGGTCAGTGAAGATCATACAGAGGTTAGGGCCAAATCCTTGGTTAATGTAATTTTCCACACAGAAATTAGGAATAAAAAAAGCCCAACAAACCTCTACCTCTACAGACCTAGCTAGTAAGTTTTACTTCCCATTACAGCACTGGATCTTACAGATATATGAATCCCAAAACATCTAAAGTTCATAAAGATTCACTTCATCTAGGTTATTTGTTTTGGTGGCTTCTTTTGCTTATTTTAGCGGGCCGAACCAGAGCATCACAATTCTGATAGCTTGTGGCCTTTAAATTGCCACACAATCTGACCTAGAAACAGTTAATATGCATCTGTTCACATCCCAGCAAAACACATTTTCTTAATGTCTAGTACTGATATTTACCTTCCCAAATATATTATAAATATATATATATTATACCTTCCATATAATCACCTTCCTAAAGTTATTATACAGAACAAAGTATACCTCCTCTCAGAATTTAAGGGTTAAAAGACAAGATATTTCAGTAACACATTTCTGCACCTATTAATGATTAAATATGTGTATTTTGAAAACAAGATGATCAAAACAATACATAATACTACAATAAGGTTTCTATGCTGGTTTGCAGATTTCTTTTTCTCTTCTAGAAATATATTGGCTAACATATCCTTGGATTGCATTGCATTAGAAACCTATAACCATCCTGTGATTGACTACTGCACCTCAGCTGATCAGCTCCTACCGTATTGCAGAAATGTTTGTTATTAGCCCCTAGTGCATGACCTTTCATGCTGTGCTGTTGAATTTCATCCCATTTCTATTACCTGAGTCTTCGGGGTCATCCAGCATACCCCTTGGTTATTTCACTCAACTAATGATCCCAGACAAATACTTCCTTCATATTTTTCTCTTAGTCCTATTTTGTGACTTCTTCCTTCTGTCCAGCACTTTCTGACTCAAAATACTTACCTTTTAGCAAGGCCCAACACTTCTAATCCATATCAGTTTTTATGCTAGACAATTTCCAGAATATGTACTGATACCTCATGTTTTTGTTTTTTTTTTTTGGGGGGGGTGATAATGAAGAAAATATAAAATATGTTACATGGAAACTAAGTTTTTTATTCTTCTCAAAGAAACAGAATTTCAAAAATTGAATAGACAACAAGCTATTAGAGTGTAGCAATCCATCTGTCATTTTAAATGTACTCACTGGTTATAACTAATATTAGCTCTCAATGCAACATTTTTTATTTAAGAGCAAAAACATATTATAGAGTTTTATACTGGGAAGTCAAAGTAATAAATACAAGACATACATAGATCAATAGTCTCATTTTTATTATCTGGCAGGAGTCCGGGACAGTAAGAAGTTATGATTATTATGTTTCTTTGCCCAACAAGAACTTAGTTAGGTAAATATTTGTGCATTGAACTTTCCTAATTCCAAACACAGCATATTCTTAGTTTGCCAGTGCTTGAATATTCCTGATTAGAGAATACTTACACAATTAAACAAACTCCACAGTCTGTGATAGGCAACTAGGTCCTCCTCTCAACTAAGGACATTTCCTTTCTTCCTTTCTCCTTCTGAAGAGACAGTCTTGTGAAATTTTAGTAACATGACAAACCAGATGATATTCCCTACAAGACAGAATCAGAAAACCATTCCAAGAACTGTGGCTAGCCCAGGATAAAGCAATGAATTTATACCACCCTTCTACATTACTTCCTTTCTTACCTATTATTTACAGTCATTATACAGGTATCCAAAGTATTCCAGCTAATGTAAAACAGTAGAAATGTGTAGAATCATAGGATAGAATCATTTAGTTTGGAAAATACCTCTAAGATTACCAAGTCCAAACATTAACGTAAATTGTCAAGTCTACCACTAAACCATGCCTCAAAGTGCCACATCTACAGGTATTTGAAATACCTCTGGGTGTGGTGGCTAAACCACATCCCTAGGCAGCCTGGTCCAATGCTGGAAAACACTTCTGGTGAAGAAATTTTCCCTAACATCCAGTCTAAACCTCCCCTAGTACAACTTGAGGCCGTTTCCTCTTGTCCCATTGCTTGTTATTGGGGAGAAGAGACCAACCCACAATCTGCTACTATCTCCTTTCAGGCAGCTGTTGAGAACAGTAAGGTCTGCCCTGAGCCTCCTTTTCTCCAGGCTAAACATCCACAGCTCCCTCAGCCACTCCTCATCAGACTTGTGCTCCAGACCCTTCACCAGTTCCACTGCCCTTCTCTAGATTTGTTCCAGCAACTCAATGAATTTCTTGAAGGACAGTGCTGAAAACTGAGGTGTGGCCTCAACCACATGTGGGCATGATCACTGCCCTGATTCTGCTGACCACGAATAGCATACAAATATTAATTTCCTGAAGTGCTTAGCACACCATTAAAATAGTTAATGGGTAATCAGCTTAAGGGTAGTTAATGACATAAATTGCAACAAAAAGTCATGATTAAAGCCCAGTAAAAGATTAACACAGAGGCGTCAATTCAGCTCTGTGTCAAAACACTCCCTATTTAAGATTAATTCCTTCACTGTATTAAATAAATTAGAATAGCAATAATGCCTAGAGGTCCTAATCTCCTGTCAGAAGTTATTGTTTTATGAGTAAATATAATGAGAAAACAGCTGCTTTTACTTAAAGTTGTTACTGTTTTCTTCTGGGAGAAGAGATGGCTTCATGTTTTTGACACTATCTACATTTGTAATTCATCCTAAATTTAATATTTTTCAAACAGAGAAAGAAGGAAATAGAAAGACTCTTTTCGAACATCATGCCAGTCATAACAGTTTTTTCTTTGTTTCAGACTGTTTCTTTCTCAAAGCCAAACAATTATGCCTCACCTAATCCTAGCTTCATGCTATATTTTAAAATCATAAACATACCTTAACCCAGGAAACACATCCTAAATTTTAAAGCATGACACCAGTCAGTTTATGTAAGCTTCCCATAAATCTAGAAGAGGCTATGTTGCCTAGCACTTGTTCCTATATTTACAAGTTATCCAAACTAGACTATTTACCTACCAAACTTCCATTTTCCAAACAAATGCATACCAATCTGGTTAAGTGGGATGTAGTTTATAGATTTGCATGTTTTTTCCACTTTGTCTCTCTGTCCCACTTTATCTTATTTCTTTCTCTTTCCTTCTGTCTCAAAAATAAAAAAATCTCTGTGAATTCTTCTTCTCATTTAAGAAATTACCAATTTCCAGATGGGTTACTTATTTTGCATGTAGTATGAATGCCACTTATTACCATGTACCTATCCAAAATCTCACCAAGAAAAACATAATCTCCTTTGTATTTGTGAAAAAGACAAGTTGTCTGGTTAGTCCAAGATCATATGCTACAAGTAACTAAAAGAAGTATAATTTAACCCAATTCCTAATTAGAAATCTGGTATTTTTAAGATTAGTAACTAACAAGACATAATTTGAGTATGATACAAGTCACAAAGGGAAAAAAATGCATTATATTAGAATACTCATTCTTTTTATTATAAGTCCTTCTACAGTTTTCCTAGATAAATTTTATTTCAAAAGACATGGTAACTCCTCTTCTTCTCCATGCACTTGCTTTTAATCCTAGCTGGTTTGGGGTTTGCTTTTCATTTGAAATAATTAAAAATATTAATGTACTACTGCAAAGTAGTAAAGATCACTATAACCTTAATTGCAACTACTTAAGCAGTCAGACTAGTTGACCTCCAGTGGTCCCTTCCAACCTTAGCCCCTCTGTGAAGCATAAAAAGACTAGACACAGCTGGGTGACACTGCTGTCCCAGAGAAAAGCTTAGTCAATGAACTGAAAGGTAATGCTTCCCCCAGGTGCTTTGGAATATGTCATGATCTCTTCAACACGACGAAGCTAACAGGATTACAGAGATCATGGTAAAAGCCAGTTATGGAGTTAAAAGGTACAGCCATCACAGTTTGAACTTCTAATCTTGAAGAAGTTACAATTTCTTCTCCTCATGGCTGCCATAGACAAGTTTGAAATCAGGCTTCATATTATTCAATTCAAACTAGTGAAAAAAACCTTAAGGTCAGTTGATAACAAGCAGAACCATATTGCAAGCTGAGAAATCCAGCATTCAATGCCTTCTGATGCAAGTGTCTGGGACTGTGTGTATTAGAGTTCTGAGTATGCCAGGAGAAATCTTACCACCAGAGAGAGAAGGGTGACTCTTGCTCAGTCGTCTGTATCACTACCAAGTGACAAATATTACAGTGCTACCACACCCAGCCTCAGGTATATTCAAGGTATTTATCTAAGACATCAGGGTAAAATTCCACCTTTCAGATGAAATCGCACCTGGATAACACACTGATAATTTTACTGTTGCTAAGCAGTGTTTGCACTAAGTCAAGGGCTTCTCAGTTTGTTACACGATCCCACCAGCATACAGGCTGCAGGGACAAGAAGTGAGAGGTGACACAAACTGGCCAAAGGGATATTCCATACCACAGGGATCATGCCCAGAATGTAATCTAGGGGGAAAGCTAGATGGGAGCCACTGCTAGGGAACTGGCTGGGCGCTGGGTACCAGTGGGTGAGCAATTGCATTGTGAATCACTTGTATACTCTCAGTTTATTATAATGGAGGTGTGAAGGGAGCATCTTCCCCATAGACTGGATCTTCTAGGAGAAAAGGTAAAAGTTAACGTAACACTAAAGCATGTTCACAGTTAAGGACTTCTCTGGATTGCTCTGTTCCTAATTCATTCTCTGTTGTTACTGGGTCTTGCAGTTATGCCCCAAGTCATAATTATCACAGCTGCCAAGTAGCCATAGACCCTTTCTCTTTAAAATGCTTACAGCTAGACCTCCAGTGGACTGTGACCTGTGCACAGACAAGATCTTCACAGACAAGGTAAGAAACTATGTCTCCTTTCTTCTTCTGTTGGGGGTTAGGTTTTCTCTCCTTTTGTTCCTTTTTACGTATAGAATTTTTTGCCATAAGTTGCTAAGAAACACTAACGACTGGGTACTTAAGAAGAACAAAAGAAGTGGCCCAGCTCAGTGGAGAAAGGCATCTGTTTGCAGTTCTCTTATCTGGGAGTTTCTCTCCGAGGGATGGAGATATCTCAAGAATTGGGCTAGTAAAAGGCAGGGCTGGAGCAGCTGCTCTCTCTCGCTCTGGGTTTTCCAAGGAGGATGCTCGGAGGTTCTGCTGCCACTGGACCCCTGCCCAGAGTTGCTTCTCCTGCCGTGGGGTGAGCCTCTGCTTATGAGAGCAGCCACTGAACTGGGGCCTTATTAACACCTACCTCACTAAAGGGGGGACCCATTGCCATCTGCTCGGGTGCCCGGGATCCTGAGCTTGCCTCTCCCTGCCCTGATGGGAGCCAGGCTGCCACTGCCCCGCCCCCACAGCTCCTTCAGCACTGCTCTGGGTTTCACTGCACTACAGCCCCGCACTCCCTGCCTGCCGAGACGTCCTGCCGTCCCAGCTGCTGCTTTCCGAGAGTCCTGCTGGGGCACTGGGACCGACTGTCCCAGGGGGTTTGTGAAGCAAAGCCTCTCTCTCTCTTCCATCCCTCCCCGTCCCGGCCGAGCCGCCATTGCCACGTGCTGCTGGAGCTCGCGCCACAGCGCCCCCTGCAGCCGCGGGGGAATCATCGCACCTGCCCTGCCCACCCAGCGCCACCAGCGCCCCCTGCTGGCTGCGACCATCACTGCACCCAAGGGGACAGTGCCTGGGACCGGGTTCCTGGTTCTGTTTGTTGTTAGTGCCATAGGAGTTGTTGTTTGTTTGCTTTATTATAAATACTAGTAAAGAACTGTTATTCCTATTCCCATATCTTTGCCTGAGAGCCCCTTAATTTCAAGATTACAATAATTCGGAGGGAAAGGGTTTACATTTTCCATTCCAAGGGAGGCTCCTGCCTTCCTTAGCAGACACCTGTCCTTCAGATCAGGACATCTTCTGGTCCGAATTTTAAGAAAAAGACACCTATATCAGTTTACTTTCATGTTCACATTGACACGGTTGATGTCTTACAGAAACAATAGTGTATAAGGTCAGGCTTTCTCCAGAAAGAAACACATCAAACTGACAACAGTTCTGGGAGGTGAAGTCTTATGGAACCTTTTCTGTTTGCTTTAAATGTTACTTGAAACATCAGAAAGCATCAGTACTTTAGTATCAGGCACCACTAACATCATTCTGTAATTGAATTATACTAATCATGATCACATAGTGATGAAAGAGTATATTTCCCAGGTCAATTGTTTTGACAATTTCTTGCAGTATTCCATGAAGCAAGTCAGTAATGAAAATGAACAAAAGATAAAATCCTATTTGATAGGTTTGTGTTCCATTACTACACTATTAACTTACAATATAAAGCTAGTAATTATCTTCAGACAAAGTATTCATAATAGTTTGCATAATGGCTTGCATTATTAAGATTTCACTGAAAAGTTTAGCTTCATGCAATATATAGTGCTGTAAAGATGTTTATGTAAAACACAGCAGAAACCTGGATTTGTTGTGTCTTGGAAAAGATCAATATACCTGGTATAAATCAAGAGTCTCACAGTGATGCTAAATCAAGTGTTAGAAAGATAAAGTTAGTTACAAGGAAATGGAAGGTTAGCAGAGAGAGAATTTAACCACCGGAAGAGTAATAAAGTAAAAAATAGTTGAATTAAAACTAAATACATGAAGTCTGATGACTGTGTAGCCATTTATCTTTATACTTACAAGCTAAGAAAGGTAAAAAAATTCATATTGTGAGGTTGACACTAATTTACTAGTATATAGCCTTGTGCAAATCACTTAAGTGTTGTTAGTTCTCTAAAGAGAGGACAACATGTCAGGCAACTACCTGAAATAGCACATCTCCTTGAGCAGGATCCTGCTTTTTAAAGTCTAGCTGAGTATGTAGAAGGCCCACCCACCGCCAACACTGGGCTGAGTCAACTTTTCACTCTTCAAAAATATTACACCCACTCTGGGTACAGATCTGCCCACAGAGATATGTATGCTGCTCATTTCCAGACTGCATGTTTTTTGAACAACAAATATGCAATATGCACAAAAATATTTCCATTTTTTTGAAATTAATATTATACACACAGACATAGATATAGATATAGATAGATATATAGATATAGATATCGATATCGATATAGATAGATATAGATTAAATATAGATATAGATACAGAGAGATATAAACACACACATTTTGGTAGTGTATAAATATATTTGTATGTAGTATATATTAAAAAAAAATTGAAAATAAACAAGAGCACTTAACAAAAAGCAAGTTCCTTGCCTCTGAAGTGTTTTTTTAATTTATTTTCTTCCCAAACTACATGAGGTCTGATCATCACGGATCATTTGTGAAGCATGGATTCAGTATAGGGAACTGTCTTGGAATATATAACACAAACAATGTCTATTTATAAAACTTTGATATAAATGTATAATTATAATGGCCTTTTAAAAGTGAACATTTTTTTCTTCCTTCTCAGCACAAGTGTGCCACCATGTATAGCTGTTCCTGATGAATACTTTCTCTTACTTTTTGGTACTTTCTGTCTCAAAGCCCTTTCTGATCCCCTACCTCATGCATGCATATCTCAAATTCCTACATGAAACATGGTGCGGACTCCAGAGCTCAGAAGTACTTTTACTTTTGAAATCTACTGATTTCAAAAAAAGTTTTATTTGAATCACAAAAAACTGTAAAAATGTAAATCAACCAGTAGGCAGTAGTCCTATGTGCTAAATATAATGTTAACTAAAATGTAAATTGTTTTTATATATATATTTTATATATATTTTATATATTGCAGGATTGAGACCTAAACACATCCCCACTGAATTGAATAGCCATGAACATAGATTAGAATTGGAGAAGACAAAATAAAAACATTAAATTTGATTTATTTTACTTTTATACTTCCCTAATAGCATTTGTATATTAAGTCCTAGGTAGTTCAATTTGTGCGAAAGCAGTTTTTTGCTATTTTAAAGTAGATGGCACATAAAAATTACACTAGTCAATTCATTTAAGGCTATTTTTTTAATGATGTGAGCTCAGAGTTTACCCAATTTTCCTTAAAATTTGAAGAACCATTTATTCTGTAGCTTCGTGGAATATCTGTCAATTGGGAAACCAGGATAAATTAGTTTCTCCTAAAAAAAAAAAGCAAGAAAGAAATTAAAAATGCAGTATACAATGGAATTTAATTTCTGCTACCTAATTTAATGACTACAAAAATCCCAACTAAAATAGAAATGTAAGATCATATATGAAGTAGCTTATTATTATTTATGTTTTCTGTGCATACACACACATATTCATACATGTGTAAACAAGTAGTTGGAAAGTATTTTTATTTTAAAAAAGTTACTGAAAATTATGCAGTTTCTTTTCCTACCTAATCCAAACCAAACAAGGAAAAAATGTTAACAATAAAGCCTGTGTAAAAAGACATATAAAGAATAAACTGCATGTATTGGGTCTGTCTGAGATGAAGTTCCTTCTCCCATGGCAGCCCTCACAGTGCTGTGCTTGCTGGGAAAGTACTGATAACACAGCGGTGTTCTGGGTGCTGCTGGGCAGGGCTGGCACAGCAGCAGTGCTGTCTCTCAACATTCCCTCCCTCATCAAGGGGCTGGGAGTGAGAAAGAGCCTGGGAGGGGACACAACTGGCCAAACTGACCAAAGGGATATTCCATACCTTGTGACATCAGCTTTTTGCTTTGTTTTGTTTTGTTTTTTTTAGCCAAGGTCAAACCACTACACTATAGTATATGTATTTAATTCACAAAATAGAGTACAGTATTCTGAGAGTACCTTGCCAGAAACAGACCCTCAGAGGCACTGTGTGGGAAATAAAGAAAGTACTTCCCTGCCAGGGAATAAAGTCTGATGATGCTTCTTATCTGAAAATGGTGTTACAGAAATTAACAGATTCTTAGAGTAAGGGAGAATAAAAAGATTTCCATGAGGATAACTACTTCTCTAAGACCTTTCCAGGATACTGAGGCAATTTTTTGTGGAAGCAAGGATGGTGAAATGGTGTTCTTCTTAGCCAGAACATCAGCACCTCCCACTGAGAAGCATTGGATATACTTCACATCCCTTCCACATATTATTCTGTAATTAAAAACAGAGTTTTCTCAGAGATAGCTCCTTAAGACATCACTTTATGTTCTGATGAGTATGGTCAAGATACCTGCAAGCATTATCCAGGCTGAAGTTTAACTACCCAAACCAAAACTGCTGTTATCTTGCTGATTTTTGAGAGATTATGAGACAAAATCTTCAACAGAGTAAAATAAAGTTCTTATGTAAATCTAACTCCTTATCTAAACTGCTGCTTATCTAAAAAGTGCTGACTCTAAATAAGACAGAAAAAAGGAAATACGATACTGTTGACCTCAGTTTTTGTTAATTTTATTTCATTTTAGTTGCTATTATCCTGAAATACTTGAAGTCAGTCTTCATGCCCTTTCTAGAACTATCATGGTAATTTGTTGTATCCGATTACACCAGGGCTGCTCCTGAAATCATCTATAAATTGTATAATTGGTTGTAAAATACAGCAATAATTTCATTTTCTCTATAGTCAATTTTTTCTTCATAAAATATTTCCAGTATCATAACAACAAATTAATTTTATGAAAGGCTATCCTTTTTTATTTGTGTGGAGGAAAAAGGTTAAAATGAAACAAAGATACTGTAAAGAAAATATTTTTTATTCTATTCTATAAATTCTATAAGTTACCTCAGGTAGTTGCGCTTTAATTTACCCTTAATGCTTTAATCACATTGAACCTAAGATTATGAATGGGTATTTATCAATACAACTTCGCATGAGTTCTTCCTCTCTCCTTCCTTCCTCTCTCCTTCCTTCCTCTCTCCTTCCTTCCTCTCTCCTTTTATTAATATTTAATTATTTTAATAATTTATTCAGGGTTGATTTCTCTGAAGAAAAATTTTTAAATTTCTGGAAAGGTTAAAAATCTAAGGGTCCAGGTGTAGAAAGTTTCCTCTCCTCCATGGATGCTAAAACAATTCCCATGGAAATAAGTAAATCTTGTGAAACCAGACAATTGCTGCCATTAACTTCCATTACAACCAGATATTTGTGATTTTAACTCACTCACTTTGTGATTAGATAAGGCAATAGAAAGTTGGGCAAAAACGAGTCTGCTAGAGTGAAGGATAGAGGGGAGGGGGAACAAAGAACGGAAAGACTAGTTAAGCGAGAGTAGGTGAATTTTCTCTGTTTTAGAAAGAATAATTTATTAAGTGACTGTTCAATGGAAGATGGAAATATAAGTAATGCTTAAAAGAATCTCACTCCTTTGTCTTATGTTTTACGCTATGCAATAGCACAACTTGAGCTAAAGAGTAGGTTGGCACTATCATAAAAATTATTAAAAACCACCTAATGCTTCTACTTTTTGCGTAATTCTCTAGCCAGTGGAACATTTTATGTAAAAAGTGCATGTAAGAAAATCGAATGTTGTTCACAGTTATCTGCAAAACTGGATTCTTTATATCAAATGAAATGTCTGTCTGGAGTCCTAAGTGAGATGTAAGACTTCAGAGTGCACTTCAGAACCAACCAAGTATTAACTAGATGTATGTAGCTCACATTTATAGCAAAGGGTTTTTCTAATATTATTTGAAGGTATCTAACTCCTGATTTTATGAGATGGGAGATCTTTAGTACTTGTGTCAGAGCTCTATTTAGAAATCTAGAGAGAGAAAGCTAAATTCAGCAGCACTTCTTTTTTATTCAGATACAATTTCTAATGTCAGTAACATAGACATGTCACAGAACCACAGCATAGTTAGGGCTGTCTTTTAAATGCATTGTCCTTCCATTTCCACCCCAGCATCTAGAAGTCTGGATTATTTATTTGCTCTTTGAACAAAGGTCGGGGTTGTATGAAAGGCTTGCATAGTATGCACTATTCAGAACAAGAGAGAAAGCAGACATAAATAAACAGGGAGGAAAAACACTTTAACAATTTGACAAGAAAACAACAAGTGTTATGCCAGGCAAAACAGTATGGGGTTTTTTGGAGACTTTGTTTTTCCATCTGAGTGAAAGAAAAATACAAGTCCACCTTTTCATCCTGTCAAAGTGAATTACTTTTTCTTCCTGGACAAAGACAGCAAAGACTAACTAAAAGAGTAACTGGTCTGTTCCACCAGTCTTTAACGTTCAAGCACAGAGTTTGTTTGAAGTGCTGAATGAATTCCTAAGAGTAAATGAACCACTAACACAGAGGTGTAGTTTAGATCTTTCAGTTAATTATTTTAAACAAAAAAAAAACCCACCCAGTTTTTCAGTCTTTCCTTCCTTGTATATCACATTGTTCCTGAGAATACAGGTAATAATGAGAGTAGGATATAACTGCTCCTACATACTGACAAATACATTGACAGATTGTTGTAGAAGTACACAAAGCCCTGATTCCTGCTGTAAGAACAGAAATGTGATTTTGAATACTTGTAGTGGTAACATTACCCTCTGTCTTTTGAGAGTTTTCATTCTTATGTATAAAGAAGAGATATTATCAAGTTTTTACTCACATGACTGAGCATTGCATTTAAATAAACCATATTATTGGCTGTACTCTGCCTAGTCATGATTTTAACAAAGAGCCAAGCTTTGCCCCTTTCTGGGGAACATTTTTAACAGCTCAGTTCTGAAGATCTTAAGTGTGTGAAGGATTGATTTTTATATTCATGTATATCCTTCTTCAATTAATATATGCCATCTGCAAATTATTCTTCCAATTTGTTATTACATTGCTTTTCTCTGATCTTGAACACATGGGGTTTACATTTGCCTTGAGGAAAAGATCTATCAGACAAGTGTTCTAAAAAGAAAAGTTGACAAATGCTACATCAATGAGTCATAAATGATTTCTTGCATTTTGCAAACTGTGAGACTTACTGTTCCAAACAAAGGATGGCAGTGAGCTGGAAATGGACTGATTATTGCAAACTTGATGCATTTTTCCAAATGGAGATGAATTTAAGAGGAGACAATGAGAACAGCTGCCTGGGAAGTAGTCAAAATGTAAAGAGAAAGACTGGGGAATGGCAAAGAATGATGGACACGAAGTGATTGCCAAAATCTCAAGAATTACGTTTTCAGGAGAAGCCTCAGGCAGCATGTGTCAGAAAAAATATGTCTCTGAAATAACTCACTGAAGTTACTAGGATGTTATGCAGCAGTGGCTGCGCAGATGAAAGACAGAAAATGTTTATGAAAGGTCTTTGAGAGGGTCAGCTTAAATGAAGTAATTTCTAGAGAACAAACTGACTTTTTGCTTACTCTTTTTCATTTTAATCTTCCCCCATATACTATGGGAATATAAACAAGAAGGTATTTTGTTATGTATTCTTATCTCTTTCTTCTTATGGAAAAAAAAAAAAAAAAGAAAGAAAGAAAAAAGTCTGAAAAGAAAAAAAGCAGATCAGTAGTAATGAAATAATTCATCCCATGTTGTTATTTTTCCTCTCATAAATCAATCCACAGAAACCACTTCTCAATTAAATGTCTCCCTACAGAAATTTTCAAGACCAATTACATTCCTAGCATTGTGTTTTCAAGGTTCATTCCAACAGTGCACTTCTGAAAGAGTTAATAATTTAATAGACCTACATGAACGAAGCTTTTGAAATAAGAAAGATTAAGAAAACAAAAGGTCATAACGGAGGAAAAGCTGTATGTATACAAGAATTTTCACTTAAGTAGCTTCTAGTAAAATGAATTTCAGTTGATTTCTTCCCTATTCCCTGCCCCTATTTTTTACTTTTTATTTTTATTTTTAGGCACCACATTCTGCAAACTAAGTGTCAAAAACTTCCTCTCTTCCATGCTATAAATACCTAAACATGCCATTTATCCCTTTTACCTATTCTACATTTATGTCTCTATTGTAATTGTGACGAATGTTAGTGTGTGTGTATATTTATGTATATATATACAGTCCAGTATATATATTCATTCATCCTAGCAAAGGATCAGTGCCCTAACAGCCTGCAGAACACTCCCTATATACTCTGTTAAATCTGTATATCCAATGCAGAACCAGATCTTTGCCTAGAGGAGAGGCCTGTTCAGTCATTTACTGGACATATAACTTCTCCATATATTTTTAAGCTGTTCAGTGTTCCCCTATTGAACATCATTGCATATAGTCTGCATCATGGAAAATCTTCAGTTGGTAAGTCCCTTGATGACATATTTGGGTGGCTATGTACTTCTGATTTCTCTGGTTTTCTGGGCAGGAGTTTAAAAAGATTTGAAAAGGGCAGAGTTGTGTTTGGCATGAGATTTTATAGGTACAGCATGGCTACTGCTGTCCTGGAAAAAAATAGAATGAAACAGAAAGTGATAAGCTCTTGAAAATAAAATTTTTCCTGCTCCTCACCACTGCTTTATTTCCTCTTTAGTTCTTTATTAGCAGAACTAATAAGTAATAAAGAGCTTGAAATACCCATCTAGTGACTTAATAATAAATCCACCTTACCTCTTTTTTGGACAGATGTTAAAATCTGGAATTTGCTGGAGAATGCTTCAGGCAGATGCTCAGTCAGACTGCATGCTGTCATCCCAGAATTTCTTTTTCTGTGATATGTCTGGCTAATATTCAGCATATGTCAAAGTAAAGTTATAATCTCCACTTCAAATTAATACCCTTATACCATACCAGTCTTCATGAGTGTTCTTTTTATTAACTGAAGTAATCTTAATTGCTTCAGACTGTGTCCAAACCCAATTTGACATACAATATGTTACTGGTTTGGTTCTGTTTTTTTAAAATTTTTATTCCTGCACAGCTCTTTAAATGTAAATCATGAGTAGCCTCTGGATATCAGGAACAGTTTGGAAATCTGACTGTCTTGTTATGTAGAGTGTGTCATTCCAGTAATGGCGACACTATCTAGTGTTCCAAAATACAGTGATATAATTTGTATCTCCATTAAAAATAGTCCAACAGTAAAGGCATTTTAGGAGATAGCTATAGTTTCAGACAAAAATACTAGTAATTCTTAATTGTAAGAGACATAAAAAATACATTTAATTTGTTTCCTAATTTCAAATTTCTTATTTAAGAGCAAAATTTTAAAAAGGTACCTATAAATAAATCCATGTTTGTCGGTTTTTTCTCCATATAGACAAATATATTGTTTCAGATGTCTCTTAGACAGTTAGAAATCTTCAAATATCATGCAAAGCACTTTCAAGAGACACATTAATTTTACTCCACTGTAGTCTGAGTATTGTTATCAAGGTATAATGGGACCAGAACTTCTCATTTGCCAAATGCTTCAGCTGTTGTGAACATACATTCTGAGATATCAAATTTAAAACACAAAATCATCAGCCTTTAAAAATAGGATTAAAATATGTCATAACATACATTTTTGCATGCATATTTGTGGAGTAACAGTAAAATGTAACCCTTGGTAAGAAATTTAAGTGTCTGTGACAGAGGTAAGGGAGTAAACTAAAGAGAAAAAAAAAGTATTTCCTGTGTTTAATTAAGAGTATTTTTGTATAATATTAAAAACCAAACCAGCAACAAACAGTTCATAGAACACATCTGAAAGGAATAGTTCCTGCCAAAAGGAACCACAATTGTGTAATTGCATATTCTGCCTTGTAAAAAGTCCCTCTCCAGCTTTCTTGTAAGGCGCCTTTTAGGTACTGGAAGGCCTCAACAAATCTCCCTGCAGCCTTCTCTCCTCCAGGCTGAACAATCCCAGCTTTCTTAGCCTGATGGAGAGCTGCTCCAGCCTTGAACTGCTGCAGCCACTGATCATTTTCATGGTCCTCCTCTGGACCCGCCTCAGCAGGTCCCTGTCCTCCTTCTGTCTGGGGACCCAGAGCTGGACACAGCACTGCAGATGGAGTCTCACGAGGGCAGAGTCGAGGGGCAGAATCACCTCCCTCGACCTGCTGGCCATGCCACTCTGGATGTCGCCGAGAATGAGTTTGTCTGTCTGGGCTGCAAGCTCACATTCTTGGCTCATGTACAGCAGCAGGATTGCTCTCAATGACCTCTTTTCCCACTATGTACTCATGTCTGGGATGTCTGGGATTGCCCCTACCCAGGGAAGCACCTTGCATTTGCTGAACTTGGTTAGGCTCCTTCTCAAGTTTGTCCAGGTCCTCCCAGACGCATCCATCGTTCTGTCGTGTGTCAACTGCACTGCTCAGCTTTGTGTCATTTGCAAACTTGCTGAGAGTGCACTTGATCTCACTGTCTGTGTCACTGATAAAGATATCAATCTCAAGACAGAAGGGCCATGTAGACATAGAGCCATGGACCACAAATCTCTGGATCATTGACTCTCAGTGTTACTGGTTTGGTGTTTAGGGAATGGCTGAAGAACTCTCTTTGGCCTTATCCACAGAATAGTCCACCCTTCAAAACCATTTCTTTCCAATTTGGAGATAAGGATGCTGTATGAGAACATGTCAAAAGCCTTACAGAACTCTAGATGACATAGGTCAGTCTTCCCTTGTCTCCCCTTGCAGTTACTCAAATCCTCAAATTCTGAGTACGAACTTATGCAGGAAAGTAGTCAAGTGGAATTATTGTAGTATTTTAGCTCCAAAAGATAGACATGGTGGCCACAATTTAATGAGCCAAATCTTCCCAAGGTATTGTAACTCTAGGCTCTATTTGAACACCTGCCCAAAATATAATGTGAAATTTTAAGTCCCATGTATATTTGTTTTTTATTAATACAAACCTCATTTACTATGTTCACTATTGCTTATGGATCATTATTTGCAAATGCTGACACAACACTGATGGTGGCTGTGAAAGATATTCTTTGTATTTAAAGCAGGCGCTTAGAGCAGATCACTACGTGAAACAAATACCATCTTCCCAGGATCCATTTCCCAGATTTCCAGGGTGTAATCACTACTTACTTAGTTTCCTCATTAAATATCAGACTAACTTGTGAAGCAAATAGCGTCAAGCAGTCTTCATTAGAGTAGTATGGCACATAAGAGACTTTATTCAAATATATTTCTCTTTGCAAGGAGAAATCTACACCTACATTCGAGGTCTGGGTACTTAAAGACCTTCAGCTGAATAACTGCCTCCTGTTTTGTGCATGTAAGCAAAGGGATTTAAAAATGCTGATTTAGAATCTGCACATCAAGCTTGCAAAGACACCAGGGGTGGTACAGTAAGGTTTGGGAGGTAGAGGGTGAAGAAAATAAGCATTTATTAGGGATGTAATATTATTTTATTTAATTCAGGTAGTCAACATCTGTGTCAAAAACCTCATAATTGTTACCTAAATTATTTCATCTAAGTCCAGATACTTTAAAACTTGCTATTAGAAATCTATTGATCTTTTATAACTTTTAAAAACCTTAAATGAACCTTCTTGTCTTTCAAGTTACAATTGTGCATAGCAATATGTTAGAGATAGATGAAAACTGAAAATGATTCTATGAAACCTACTGTGTCCATATGGCCTCAGAAATTTCTACATGAACAACGTTAGACTAAAAGCTCTCGGGACACATAAGAGCCTTCAGAGGTTTTTTGAGTTTCCAGATAAAAAAAGATGTTGTATTCTATTTTTTCAACTCAAAACAGAAGGACTTATTATACAACTAGTTTTAAAGCAAAAAAACAAAACAAAACGAAACAAAACAAACAACCAGCAATATAAAAGATTTCCTATTTATGAAAGGCAAGAAAAATTATTTTCCAATATTTTTCATAAAAGTTCTCACTATGGAAAAAGAAGAATGACAAAATTATAGAGCCTGTTCCTATCCCATGTTTTCCCTTAATAGTTCTCTAAATCATAATTCTGTTCCATATAAGCTTTCTCCTATTATTCGTATCAGAAGGAACACTGAACAGAAAGGAAAAAAAAAGCAAATAAAATTGACTTACACTGACTGGTTCAAGAGCCTTAGTGATGCACACTTTTGTTATCAATCAATCAGAACTGAACATTTAAGCATTGGTCAAAACTTAGTCAAAATATAAAATACGGAAAAATATCTTAAAATCATTGTAAATAACTGAATTTTCATACGTGCTCATTTTCACTTGGAAATCTTTCTCTAAAACTCGTCCAGAATACTGAAGTGAAGGGGGGAAAAAAACCCATTGTAATTTACAAGGCTTCTTAAAAGTAATTTTCAGCACTTCAGAAGCAACTAAAAGTATTATTCTGCAACAGAAAAAATATAGGGGAAATGGAAACTGGAAATAAACCTTTACAATATTTAAATACTCATTTTAAAAAAGCTTTTTAAGCCGTTTTTGAAGTTGCATTTTGGGACCCCTGTTGACTTCTTTTGTGAAAGCATTCACATAATTGAGAAAGCAGCAAACTCCCTGCTCTTTTTTTAGAAAAAGCCCATCTCTTTCTTTATGCTTTTGTTCAGATGAACACCTGGCCTATAAAATTCAGTGACAGAACCTTCCCTAGGGTGCCATTTTCGTAGAAAGCTAACAAAACTTTAAAAAGTATGTATTTTTTGCCTCATTGGAGCTTACACAGCTTTATTTTACACTTTTTCCATCTGTTTCTCTGGCTCAACTGTGGGTATTAGTGTGTTTAATAGAAGCTGTATCACTTGTCCAAGAGATGCCTGCAGTCAGCAGGTTCCTGCCTACTTCTGGCTGGCAACCCAGCCGAAATATTCCAGGGAGAGGAAGACAGGAGGGGAGAAGAGAGGGGAAGAGAAAAGAAAGTTTCTCGTTTCTTCTACAAAAGGCTGCACTTGTAAATGTCTTCAGGGATTATTGGAAGAGAGTCTCTCATTGCTTGGAGGGGGCCTGAATTAATTAATATGAAAATAACACTCAGGAATAGTTATAATGTCTTTTTAGCTGGGATGACAGCTGGCCTAAGATCTTGTTCTGCCTTCCATCTACACCAAGTTCTGCTCTTTTCTCTCACCAACCTCATACCTTGATTACAGAAGACTTTAAAAAAGTGGAGGAGGAAGAACACATGCAATAGAAGCCACGGAGTCCCTCAAAACTTTAAGGAGTAATAAATGCTTTAAAAATATTTGCATCAATGCTGCTTAAATTTAATTACATTACTTAATATTTCATTCTTGAAAATAAAGTGTAATTCAGATATTACCAATGATTGGAGATATTTGTTTTAAATTCAATAAATTGCATGTTGTAAAGTGCTGCAGGAGTAGATCTGAAGGATGTAGATGAATATTTCCTTTGGGTTTTCTCCTAGCCATTACATGCCATATAAGAAGATTAAAAAAAAAACATTTAAAAAAAGAAAATACATCATTTTGGTGTCAACTAAAGAAGAAAATGGCAGGTCTTAGTTGCTAGCTTTTATCTACAGGCATAATACAACCATAGCAATGTGCATTTCCAGACAACTTCGTGATAGCTCAGTGATAGGTTTCATTTTGTTTGGGATTTTGATGCCACCCTTTCCAATGTCTGCCTGCACTGCATTAGACAAGACCAAATCCTAACAGCTGTCATGTGCAATTCATTCTTCTCTCATCCTGTCCCTGAGGGAAGAATTGTGTGCACTGGAGTGTTTTCTTTTTGATAGGCTTCTGCATCTTTTTAAAATGTACATGTTTTTCTCCATTTATATTAGAGAAGAGAAAGCCAAGAGAAAGTGCCTCACACAAGAAGAGATGTAATGAATGTGGAAAGATTTAGGAAAGGTAGCTGGAGCTTGCCATGCACAGACTTGAAAGGCTGTACTAACCTATTGTTTTTAGTAAATCTGCTTCGTACATCAGGACAGAAATATCCATAGCAGCACATATGGGATTATTCCTATTTCATGGAATTTTTTTAGAAACTAGCTAATGAAAACAGTTATAAAATTTTTTCAGCTAAATTGAAAAGACTGAGCATAAAGTGGTGTTTTTCTCTAGGTAACTGTCAGAGACTGAAATAGTTCACGCCTCAAACACTGATATAAAGTTTTGCTCATTTTTAACAAAACTGTATAAAGAAGCTACAACCAAAGAAGCCTCCCTGAAGATTCCTGACTGGGACTTTGGACTGAAAGTCAAACTGCTGATTAGATAAAGGGAAACCCATGGTTCAGTCATCTCAGGCGGAGGGAAAGGTGTGCATCCACCAAAAGGCCAAAGCCACCAGCTGCACTGAGGATCATCCTCTGCTGAGTTTGGGGTGGGGGAGAGCACAGCTCACAGCAGCCAGGTTTACACAGACTCCCCCACAACCGAGGGGGCAGGAGGAGCTTTCGGGTGTGTGGCAGAACCTCTGGTCAGAGGCAATGAACACCCATCCTCCGATTACACAAACCGGCCCAGCCGTGNCAGCTGAGGGGGAGTCACAACCCATCAAAGACCCCCCAGAGTGTTCCCCAGAGGCCCTGAACCACAGGACTGCAGGTGATGCAACAGATCCAGAGTCTGCTCCAAAAGAATGGCAAACTCCAGGGACAGGCCTGGACATCACCCCCTGGCCTGAGGGTACATTAACCCAGGGCATTCTGTGCTTCTCGGGGGGACCTCACCAGCAAGAAGAGCAGCTGGAGAGGATCAACAGAGCATCGTTGGGATCCACAGAGTGGTGATATTTTCCTTATTCTGTCCCTGTTTCTCTCTTTCTGTCCCCCCCACCTATTTCTCTTGCTCTTTCTCTTTCTCTTTCTCTCTCTCTCTCTCTCTCTCTCCTATTTACTATCAAATCCTACCAAATAAACCCCATACTATTGTCACTGGCATGTGGTCTCGTTTGTACCTTAATTCGGGCAGGGGCATTTCTAAGAACCTTAGTAATCAGATCATGACAGTAAAGCTACAAAGCAGTACTTGGTTCACCTAACACCTGTTCCAGTTTCAGAGGCATGCCAAGAATATGCTTCTGCACTGGCCATAAACTAAACAAAAAATAACATGATTTTAGGAGGTTTTATCATTAATGTATGTTCAGTGAAGAGAAAAATAATGAAGACAGTGTTTTCCCCTTGGCCTGCTCCATGGAGTATGAATGATTGTACAGTGAGGTCAAGGTATCATCATCACATTAATTTCTCAGAAGCATGTGACAAACATACAGAGAAATTCAAATGCAGAAGGATTTTGAGAATTCTGAAATATTTTAAGCTGGGATATTTATATACCTGAGCACATGCCCTGAAAAGCTTATTTTAAGAAATAAGAATACACTATTCCTACCTAGTCAAACTAAGCTGAAGATAATTTTACCTTAAAATTAAATTGTTTCACTACGAAACAATTAGTCCAAATGCTTTGAGAATTGACTTCAGCAATCCCTCTATTCCCCAATTCCTTGTCTGCACAGTTGAAATGTTTCCATTTGTTTTCTCCTGTATTTTGCAAGAACAGCTATTTTATACATCAGCTAAGTTGTAAGCTTTTTAAGCAAACTCCACAGCTGTGTGATTTTCCTTCCTGCATCAGTATCCATGAGGCCCATCAGATTTATTGATTGTGATACCTATTTTGCTTCTAGATGTTCTACTATTTTCTGCTTTTTTTAGTACTTTGTCCGATCAAGGTTCAAAACTGATATTTTATCATACTACTTGCCAGACTGCAGAAGCTTCCTAACAAGAATGTGTACAGCACTAAATATATTGAAAACAGTAGTTTAGGTAGCAAAGTAGTATTCAGGAAAAACTTAAGCCAAAAGTCATATTTCAGACTGTAATAGGTGGTATAAACTATTAACAGGAGTGTATACTCCACAGAGCTCCATTTTAGAGCCACTCTGCTTCAACATCTTCATAAGCGATTTGAGTGCAGGACAAGAAGATGTACTAAGTAAACCTTCTGACAACATCAAATTGGGAGAAGCTGTTGACCTACTTGAAGGCAGTGAGGCCCTGTAGAGAGATCTTGACAAGTTAGAGGGCTAGGCTATCACCAACTATATGAAGTTTAAAAAGGGCAAGTGCCAGATTCTACAGGTAGAATGGGGCAACCATGAATGTATATACAGACTGGGGAATGAGAGGCTGGAGAGCAGACCTGCAAATAGAGATTTGTGTGTCCTGGTCAATGCGAAGTCAAACATGAGTCAGCAGTGCCCTGGCAGCCAAAAGGTCCAACCCTGTCCTTGGGGCATCGGGCCCAGCATCGCCAGCTGGGCAAGGGAGGAGATTGTCCTAGTCTGCTCTGCACTGGGGCAGCCTCACCTTGAATATTGTGTACAGTTTTGGGTGCCACAGTATAAGAAGAGTATAGAGCTATTAGAGAGCATCCAAAGGAGGGTTACAGAGGTGGTTAAGGGTTCAGAGGAGAAGCCATCCAAGGACGGCCTGAGACGAATTGGTCTCTTCAGCTTGGAGAAGAGGAGAATAAGGGGAAACAGCACTGCAGTCTACAACTTCCCCGTGAGGGGAAGAGGAGGGAGGGACTCTGATTTCTCTGTGGTGACCTGAGGGAGTGGACTGAAGTTGTGTCTGGGATGTTTTGGTCGGATATTAGACAAAGATTCTTCACCCAGAGGGAGGTTGGGCACTGGAACAGGCTCCCCAGGGAAGTCGTCACAGCACCAATCCTGACAGAGTTCAAGAGGAGTTTGGACAATGCTCTCGGGCACATGATGTGACTCTTGGGGCCATCCTGTGCTGGTCCAGGAGATGGATTTAGTGACTTTTGTGGGTGTCTTCCAATTCAGGGTATTCTGTGATTGGTCTACCACTGCTGCTATTAGTTTAGTCCAGTTTTGATTTTCATTGCTGTTACATTCATGCTTCTAGTAAAATTGTAGATAATTCTATGTTAGATAATTAACTAGAACAAAGTATATTCTACATAAAATACAGGGTTTCCACCACCTTCCTCAGAAATAGAACTAAAATAACTGAAAACTTTTTACCTTACAAAATCTAAAGTATAAAAGCTAGAGTATCTTGACATTTTGTGTTGAACTGATGCCTTATCAGTTTGAC
>WEKY01056708.1:294764-314363 GCA_013390045.1 Picathartes gymnocephalus | reverse complement strand
AAATAATTTTTCAACCCACAACATCGCGCCAGTCTACAAGATCTCTTTTTATTATCTCTTTGTAGTCATTCAGAACATCCTAAAAGTCTAGTTTTCTGGTAATTCATCCAAGATGCAGTGAAGGTTAGCAAGGCAGGGTCATCTGAAATTCCATGCTATGCCTGTAAGAAGTACCTAGATCTAAAAGCAGGAGCAGCAGCATGAAGGTGGAGCTCCCCCTGATATTTAGCAGGAGGTGTATCCCTTCCAACCCACTCAGCCCAGGTTGGTACATGGAGTTTTAACTCAATCAAAGCCAATCTGTATCTTCCATGTCAAAAGAATCACAACTACTTCACCTTATATGTGTTTGCCTGTATGTGCTAAATGCTCTGGTATTGAGACACTCGTTTTCTGGCTTTGCTTTCTTCCTTGTGGGAATTGCTCCTTGGAAAGTCAGAGATAATTCATGTAGCATTAGACAGTGACCTCCAGGGCTGTCAGGGGAGCCAGGCACTAAAATGCATCTCAGTTAAACAGATTATCTTCCTGTCCTGTTGTGATTCAGTGCAGAAAGAACTTTCTTAAAGTTCTGGAGTTGAAGGTGTCTCTCTCATGCAGCTCTTGTGGGCCATGGTTTTTGTATGGAGGCCCTGTTTGCATAGTCTTTTACGACTAAAACTCCAAATATTCTGGAAGCAGAAAAAGGAATTAACTTTCAAGTGTTTCTTATTTTTTGATCGTACTTCATACTACAGTGCTGTTTTGCTGTGTTGGCTAGATAAACCAAGGAGTCTTTCCTATTAATATGTAATTTTGGAAATGAGTAAGTTCTCACAGGTAGGAAGTTGTGAGTGGATTGGAAGTTGACTGAATAATGTTCAGGAGTAATCTGAAGAATATTATCTGGGAAAGTGCTGCTGGGGGTTTCAGTGCTGAGATTGGGATACTTTGTGCTGAAATCCACAAAGCTTTTGTTTCTGTGATCTTGTTTGAAAAGGAGCTGTAGTGGAATTAGGATCTGTCCAGGTTATTTTAGGGATGGCAGCTAGGATGGTGGACAATTTGCAACACTACTTAAAATTAGGAAGACACCAGTTAGTGTAATATTTTTCTTACTTTAATAATACTTTAACAAATGCAGTGTAATCCAAATGTCATCTCTTCACTATGAACCAGTTGTGCCTGACCCACATGTTTTAAATTGACATTGGTATGGCAAATGGAAAGGTGAATAGAACAACTGAGCTGAAGAAGCAAACCCAGTTAGGTCACTTCTGTTTCTTTAGTGTAAAATTTTCAGAAAGCATGCACGATAAAGATATAATGAAAAGAGATTTTGGATTGCTTTCAGGATTCCAACTGCCTTTCATCTTCTCAAAGCACAGGTATCAATTTACCTGTCTTATGCTTGGAAACAGACAGGACAGCTTTATCCTCTCCTTGTGACTTTGTCTGGATGATGATGATGATTTTTGTGAGACTGACCTAAAGCAGCCAATACAAAATAAATTTTCATGCACACCTCATTTACAGCATTTAAGTCACTCTTGCAGTGTTTTAACTCAAATACCTTCATACACAGCAAAGAATACCTTGTTTTGATTAGAAACTATTAGCTCAAGCTAGTTAGAGGACCTAAGCCTAGATATTTAAATCCCTCCCTGGTCAAAATTTATGTTTTCATGAAACAAGAACAAATTATCTCTGCTTCATCTAAACCTATTTTTAAGATTTTAGTCCATTCTGCATCATGAAGAGAGCTATAAAACAATCAACTGAATCCAGACTGACCACGTTACCCTCAGCTGCAGAAGCAGATGACACCTTGTGTTTATTTTGTATCCTTGAAGTTTAAAGAACTTTTATCCCTCTTAGCTTCCTGTTTCTTTTTTCTTCTGGTTCATCAGTGAGTTTAGGATGCCACTAAGTACTACTCTATTAATGACAGTAAAGGACTATTAAGCCTAGTTAATTTATTTCTGCTGCTGCTAGTATTTGACATGCAAGGATGACATAAGGATGAGTCACACATGCTGTGGTGGAACAGGTCCCAGCCCTTGGCAGAGGATGTACTGTGGCTGGTGTTGGGACTGTGAACCCTGTCTTGGGAGTGTGTGTTTCTGCTGATTTGATTTTCTGTGGTCATTTTTCCAACACCAGTATTACAAATAAGTACTTGATCCCAATGGGCAGCTTGGAGTGGGATCTCTTCCTGAGAGAGGGCTTGTTTATGTTAAGGCTTGCTTTCAGGTTGTAACAAAAAACCTGCTGTATTGGCCTGCAAAGAAAACCCCAGAAGAAACAAACAAAAACCCCAACCTGGAACTATTGCCTGGCTCACTTGTTTTCTAAGAGGTTTGCCCAGTACCCTGAAGAATACTTGTAGGAATGTACTTTTCTTAATCCAGCTGGGTAGAAAGTCTTGTCTGGGGCCCTGCATCAGGTGCTGATAATTTGGAAGAGACTGGAGATTATTGCCCTGCTTAGGCACTGCTGCCTGCCTTGATCCAGGAACTCTTCCCTCAAGCGAAGGTTCATCCAAGTCATCCAGATCCCAGGCACCTGAAACGATGTGTCTTCTAACAATGCCTAAAGCTTGCTTTTAGTACTTTTTGAGAAGCATGACAGCAGTGAGAAGGCTGGGGACTTTTCTTAGAGAAATCTTTTAAAGATGGATACCCTTTCCTCAATGGCTTTCCAAAATGGATATACTCCTTGTGCTTACCTGCTAGGATTTGTAAATCATAAGCCGTCAACAGCACTGTGTGACTAATGAACTTTTTTCTAGGGAGCAGGAAAAAAAAAAAAAGGAAAAAGAAAGATATGTATCTATATCTGTGTTCCCCATTATTTTAAACTGCATGTAGGCATATGTGCTCTCAAATCACAGTTCTTGACATAGGTAACCTTAGCTTCTTATAGCTGATTTGTAATACTGGTGTTTGAAAAATGACTGCAGAATATCAAAGCAGTTCAAATTCACACTGTCAGGAATTGCATAAATGGTCCTAGGAATCACTGTATCAGTACATCTCTACTGATTTGTAATTCCTCAGAGGACAGGAGATTTCAAGCTAATAATCTCCATCCAGGCAGTTGAGTGGCCTGGCTTACATTTTAAGGAACATTGAGATGTGCTGCTGGTTCCTATTTTTAAATTAAAGAAAATGTAAGAATCACATTATTATGAATATGAGCTTGATGGACACATGGAAGTATGATGACAGGGCTTGCATTTCAGCAAGACTTATTGCAATATTTCTTTTGTGTTTTGTTTTGTAGGCTTGCATGTTCAGTGAACAAGATCACAGACTATTTTATTTTAGTATAGCAAATACTACTGTCTATGCATATATTCCTCAAATTAGGAGCAGAAGCTCCCCTAAAATGCAAAGTTTCCCCGTTTTTTCCCCTTTTAGAACACATATTCCATCTTTAGGTTTTGAGTTTCCCGGTTTTTTTTTTTTCTGTATGACTTTGCAGTTGCCTCTGATAGCATTCAAAGTGAAGCACTGGGGCAGAATTTTTAGCAAATAGGAGTCGAAGAACTGTGGTAAAGTCTTCATTGCTCTGTGTCTTTAAATCAAGATTGGGTGCCTTAATAAAAGGTTAGGCTTCTCTTCATCAGGTTGTTAGCCTTTCATAAAGGAATCCCTTGATGAAATGTTATGGCCTGTGTTTTCCTGGGAAGTAAGACTAGATCATTGTAATGGGCCCTCCAGGTCTTTAGCTCAGCGATGCCTAATTTCTTTCCTGACCTTGAATTACTCTGAGAAGAGGAAGTTTAAGAGGAACAAGTCAGGAAGTAAAATTGTGCAGATTCTGAATATTTTACAGGATTATCAGCCAAGCGCTGAGGTGTTCAGAGGGAGAAGCAGTGCTAAAACAAGGAGCTCCATTAACTGGCAGAAGTTAATGAACCTGCATCTGGTGTGTAGGACTGAACCAGTACTGGAGATAGCAGTGGGCTCACTCTGAGCGTTGGTGGGCTTGGGAACACAGCTATGCCCCTCTGTGTGTGGTTGATCAGATCCTCAGCTGCTGCAGGCAGTACCTGGGGAAGTGGTCTCCCATCCTTGGATGCTGCAGGCAGTGCCTGGGGAGACTGTCCTTTGCCTGTTTTCCTGTCCCAACAGCAGTCTCCCGGCAGTGATCAGGAGCAGCAATGCCATCTGTCAGTCCATCACGAGTCATATTCACTTCCTGAAATCCATTCTCCATCCTCAGTAGCCAAAGCTCTCCATTTATGTGCTTCAGCTTGTGATGGTTACAGTCCATTGAATGCACAGGTTTGTGTATGGGGTGACTCATCACAGTGCAGAACATTGTTTGTTCATTTTTTTCTGTGCAGCACCTGAGATGTTCAGCGAGTACCTGCCCTGGCTGTCAGATGCTGCCTGGAAAAATATGTCTTCCCCAGAAAGAAGTAGGAAAATGTCCAGCCCCTGACTCCATAGGTATTGATCGAGCAGAAAAGAACCGCAAGAACTCCACCACTTGCAAAATGGCCATGTTAAAACAGCAGCATTTAAGATTTGGCCTAAGTATGGAATAAGTACTCCTAAGAGGTGGCAATCCTGTGTGGGAAGAAGCCATAGAAATTGGGAAATAGTTGGTAAACACTGTGCGTGTGTGTGAGGACAGGGGAAGGCAGGCTGGAGAGTGACTTGTATTTGTTGTGGTTTTATTATAATTGTTGCTGTAAATTGTGAACTGCTGCTCTGCAACTGCTGAAATCGTGGCTGGCCTTGGCACTACTTACAGACATTACTGGTCTTAAGTACAGGGGCTTGTTTCCTACATCTGCATAAAGAAAAGTCTGGATTGGTGATGTGCTCATCCAGTGCCTTACTAAAATGTAGCAGTGACTGCTCTCCTTTTCCTAGAAGGCTGCCTCTTTTCACATCTTTTTTCTGCCAGACAGCCCAGTTAAAACTGGTATCCTGCTAATGAGATCTGCTGTAATGAAAGAGCTTTTTTTCCTTCTTTGCACGAAACTTTCATGAGCTCACCCACGAAGGAAGTGTGGGTGAGGGTAGGTGACTTAGGCAGGAACACAGGTGACTGTGATGGGATTCAAAAGCTGTGACACAAAAACAGGCAATTGCTTCCCTTGGAAAAAGGTTTAAGAAAGAGACAGATGAGGCATAATTGAGACAGAAGGATGTTGATTTAATGGTTTATTGTCACATTAAAAAAGTAATATTACTGATGAATTAATATTTGCTTTTTAATATAAAAGTGCTTATTCTTACAAATCCTTAAGGCTCATTCTGTTACATTACAGTAGGATTTTTCACCATCCCAGAAACTGTGCTACATGAGTTTTACATGAACTGTGGACACAGCAAAATCTCCAAACAGTAAAACAAGTAATTAATAATTTCATTGCCTTTGTATGCATTATCCTCTTTAATTGTGTAACATTTAACACGAAGATAAACAAAAGCAACATTTTCTTTTATTTTCTAGTTTGGCTTGGAACTGATCCCCAAAATATTTCTATTTTTCTTGAGCGAATGGAACAAATACAATTGGTTTTAAATCCCAATTTTTTACTTGTACAGCAGAAGGGAAGGAGTGAGACAGAGGAGCATTACAGATGTAGCATTTACCCTATGCTTCTTACTAAAGAGGAAAGGACTGTCTACAAAGCACAAGTACTGTTTATATGCCATATATTTATTTTTGTAATGTCCCTATGTTGTACTTAGGTAAATCTCCCACTGAATCCAATGTGAGTTCTGCCTGAGCGAGGAATAACACCAGGGCTCTTTTACAGGGGACATTTTACATTAAGTAGTTTATTATATTTTTATCTCACAATGGAAGAACGAAATAGGTGAAAGTTACTAAAGCTCTTGTTCGTATTGATCACGAGTGGAATATGATTTCTGGCATATACTATGATACACAGATAAGAGTATACTATATTTATTTGTAATCATAATCAGAGCTATATTAGTTGGATGGGCAGTGAACTTGCTATTTCTACTTAAATTTTAGGTATTTATTGTAAAAACATTTTTTTCAATAATTGGGTCAAAATGCAGCAACTAAAAAAATACCTAATGCAAAAGATACAAATAATTTAAAGTATTCTGGAGCAAGGGGGGAAATGCTAACCAATCTAATAAATAAGGCAGTTTAAAGCGTTTGTGACTGCTACTATGATATATGTACATACTTTACAGCATAAATTACTGTACAGAATAGTCCTTTTATTAACCTGTGTAAACAATACTGCCTGCTGTATGGGGACATATTGTGGGATTATGGTCAGTGGAAAGATAAACTGCTGTAGCAGGGTGGGGGAGGCCTCGGGTAGCACATCCTCAGAGAGGAACATGAGTGTTATTTTATGAGTTGCAAACAAAGCCATCTCGACTTGAATAATTTTACAAAAAATCTACTGACATTTGTTGCTATAAATGAAATATGGAAATGAACCTCTGTGGTTTGTTACAAAAATAATTCTAGTCATGAACTGGTCTCTGCATACCTCACCTGGCCAGGGAACCTCGCTCAGGAGTTTGCTGTGTGAAAAGGGAGATGGGGAAGAGTGGCAGTGCACCAGTACCTTGTCATGTGCTGTCTGCACTGCCAGTCAACAATTGATCCCACACTGGGATTGCCACACTGCCTTTTCAGCCACTGGTGCTATGTGTGGCATGGGAAATGGGGAGGGAACCCTGTGATTGCTTTTACTGGCCAGGAGAAGTAATGACAAATGTAAGCCTCCTGTTACTTTGCCCACTTTGCACTGTCTTCCCCACTCATTTGTTTCCCTCATCCATCCACAGCATGGTTTGGTTTTGATTCCTGCATGGTGGCAACTCCATGGAGAGTCTCTGTAGGATGCCTACCACAACATGGCAGTGGCCAGCAGACACCACTGCAGTCCAGGTTTCCATAAATAATATGCCCAGGAAGTCAGGGAGTTGCCAATAGCAGTAAGTATGTGTGTGCAGCCATGATTTGTTACTCTAGCTATTGTCTCCATCTGCCATGGTCAGCACGGAACAATGCCCCTGCAGAGGAGGACCAGGGATTAGCCTTGGGCTGCCCAGAGAGCAGTTCTCACACTGCCTGGCTCCTCTGCTTCAGCTCCTGCCCCTCCTGTTGCCATCCATGGAAAGAGACAGTGGCACTGCAAGCCCACCTTGACCTGTTGCTCTGGAGCTGCCAACACATCACTGCTTTTTCTGCCTCCACCAACAGCAAGGGAAACCAGCCCTAGTAGCTGCAGTGGGACTACTGGTCTGCTGGAAGGCCACAAGCTTTATGTGTCCCTGTGTGGCCTATGGGCTGTTCATCATGGATAAAATTGCCATTTTCACATAATGAATTGAAAAATGCTGTTGAATTTCCATAGAAAAAGAGTGATATTGGCCTCATTTAGGCTCACGGCCAATCTAATCTCTTTCATCTTCTACAGAAAAACTTTCTCCTTGTTTAAAGAAGGCCAGCTCTACTTCCAGGCAACATATGGAAAAAGTGACTGCAAGTGTTTAGTAAACTGTAAAATGTAGTTTCTTGATATTTCAGTAATTTTAATAGAAGAAAGGTGCACATGCAATTCTCAAGGATACTTTGGATTTAGGCCTAGTGTATTTGAAAGTGGTCAAGAGGTGGTCCAAGTCTGAAACATATGCTTGAAACATCTGAGAAATAAATGTATTTACCACATACTTATTTTCCTGCATATGTGCTCCCTCCCAACATGATCTCAGCCCCATCCTTCCTCAGCACAACCTGAGATATTTACCAATTTCATCAGGCATTCCTGTCAGCAACAGGTATGACTGTAAACCTGGGGTGGGATTTATAGCACCTCTGTATCTGAGCTCACCACCTAAACCCCCTTTGTAGCCAGTGGAGACAAACAAGCATTTCTAGGGTGACATTCATTGCGCTTATTTTATACCTTCAGTACAAGATGAAGTGATTTCCAACTTCTGTGTTTAAATCAGAATATTTTTTCTCTCTCATTCCACCTTCTCTTCCTATTTAACCCCAGTGAATTGTTATGAGGCTGCCTGTGTATCCTCCATGGTCTAAAGAAGCTCATTGTACAAGTGAGACCACCAGCTCCTGCTGGTGCTACTGCAGGACCACGAAGTGACAAAGCTCACTCAGGCAGATTGGTAGCACAGTCAGGCCAAGGCATTGGGCCAGGAGGTGCTGCTGGCACCCCTCCAGCTGCACTGCTGTTTCACACGAAGTATTTGAGTCACCAGCACTAAGAGCTTGTGCTCCCTAGATTACTGGTCCCTCCCATTTGCTTTTCCATGCAGAGACGAAGTGTCAAAAACTGTGCATGGAGTCATCAGCACTTACTTTTCTTCCTCAAGAGGGAACTGAATTCTCTTGCTAGAAATAATGGGAGAAGGTGGATGCCAGTCCCACAGGCAGGGTGGGAATGAGAAGAAAGCAGAAAGATCCTCAACTGCTTGGAGCAGCTCTGCACCACCTTTCACCTTTTTCCTGTGGCCAGTTTCAATTCTACCTCGTCCTGCATGTCACAAGCCCAGGCTGGGAGATGGAGTTGAGGAAGAAAATGTACAGAACTGCAGGAAGGGACCTTGACATCCAGAGGGACTTTGAGAGAGAGAGGACCCATGTGAACCTCATGAGGCCCAATAAGGTCAATTACATGGTCTAGCACCTGTGTTTGTCCAAGCCCCAGTATCAATACAGATGAGGGATGTACTGATTCAGACCAGTCCTGGTGAGAAGGACCTGGGGTTCTGGTGGATGAGAGGCTGGACATGAGCCTGCAACGTGCCTTTGCAACCCAGAAAGCTAAAAAAGCACAACCAGGTGGTTGAGGGAGGTGATTCTGCCCTTTACTCTGCTGTTGTGAGATCCCACCTGGAGTGCAGTGTCCAGCTCTGGCATTCCCAGTACAGGAAAGACATGGACCTGATGGAGCAGGTCCAGAGGAGGCGAAAAAGATGGTCAGAGGGATGGGGTACCTCTCCTATGAAGACAGGCTGACAGAGCTGGGGTTCACCCTGGAGAAGAGCAGGTTCTAGGGAGATCTTACTGTGGTCTTTCTGTACAAAAATGAGGTTTATAAGAAAGACGGAGAAATACTTTACCAGGGCCTACAGTGACAGGACAAAGGGTGACAGTTTTCAGCTGAAAGAGGGTCAACTTAGATTAGCTCTAAGGAAGAAATTCTTTACTGTGAGCATGGTGAGATACAGGAACAGGTTGCCCAGAGAAGCTGTGGATGCCCCATCCCTGGAAGTGTTCAAGGACAGACTGGATGAGGCTTTGAACAACCTGGTCTAATGGAAGGTGTCCTTGCTCACAGCAGTGGGGTTGGAAGCAGGTGATCTTCAAGGTCCCTTCCAACCCAAACCCTTCTATGGTTCTATGATAAATCTAAACTGCAAATGAAAATATGCTTTTTAAAATAGAGATATATTCCAAAATTGAGGTGAGAAAAAGAATAAGAAGGGCCTGTCCTTTGGTAAATGTTATCTATGTCTAGCTTGTTCCTGCAGGAAATGTTTTCTTTCATGTCTGTTGACAGGGTGAGAATTCCATATGTAAGAATGCCATGTGGAGGAGAAAATGATAACTACTGCTAAGAAAGGACTTTTTAGTATTGACTGAATAACATGAACCACGTTAGAAACATTTTGTTGATTTGACTGGTGTTCACTCCTTGGTGAAGTGCTTTATTGACAACTTCTAGGGGTAATGTGTCAGAAGAGAGCTGAAGTTTGCCCTGGAGATACTGGCTAACAGTGGTGTGATTTGGGACGGTCACTTCCTGAATATTGTGTTCCCAACCTACCTCTGACTTCCCACTTTGGTTACTGGCAATGTGCATCAAAATCAGAGGCTTTTTAAAAAATGTTTTGCTAAGCAACTAGTTCTCTCAAATTATTTGAACACTTCTGAGGTTCTTTTCAGGAACATACTTCGTAAAAATTTCTTTTGCAGAAATACAAAGTGACTGAAAGACATAAAAAGATTTGAAATTCTTGGGATAGCTATGCAGCACTTTGTTAATCTGTGCTGTTTGTCCCTTTATGTACTGTTGTGATTCTTGCTCTCTGCCAGGATCAATGTCATAGATGCTCTGGGAATGGCAATTTCACCAAGGCTGTGACTCCCCTTGGTGCTAAGCACAAGTTTTATACACTCTGGTGCTTGCACCGAGAGCTTACATGGTGCATAAGGATTTTGAGGGTCTTGTAGCTCTGGACTCAGGGGTGAAATTCATCCAGTGTACTTAGCAGTTTTTTCCATAGCTCTTCAACAGCACTTTCCTTCTGAGGATACAAAGTGATTTGCAAACATTAATTAATTCTCATAAAGCCCTATGAGGCAGATAAATGTTAACTATCCCTGTGTTAGTACATATGAGAAACAGGAGACCTGAGTGCCTTATCATTCATGCTGTTCATTGTATTTGCTTCCAAAAACGACTAAGTGCCATGGGACAGAGGAAATCCCCTTTTTCCCCTAATTCTTTTGTTTCCCTTGGACCTTCTGGAATTCTTTGAGGGCAGCAGGGATAAGGCTGGGCTTCAAGCTGCAGTGTGTGAGATTCAAGCTACACAAACAGCAAAAGTGAAGGAGCCTTGGTATATTTGTTGCTGGTTTTGGGGGGAGCAGCCAGGCGCTTTATGCAACCTGTGGGTTACTTGCTCCGTGTTCCAGCACCCCATTTGAAAGGTAGCTTGGGCTGCCAAAGTAGGAAACACCTCTGAAAGTCAGGCATACCTGTGGGCTACCAAGAGCAACAGGGCCAGGCAGCAAGTGGAGGCAGAGGAATTACTTGAAGAAATAGCCCCAGCAGGATCTCACCCATCTCACTGAGGAAAACCATAGTCTTTGAAAGACCGATGGATGCTCTAAATCTTAGTACTTTTGTTCTATGTAGTTTTAGTCAGGTTAGCACAAACAGGACCTAAAGTGACTTTCCCAGTTTGTTAACTAACCTTAAGAGCAATTTACAGCACGGTGACCAGTGACGCTGAAAATGGAGTCTCAGCCTTTTTGAGGGCAAACAGCAGCGTTGTGAGAGACAGTAAAGTAGTTAAATTTTCATGCTAACAGTATTGGCTGAGAGACATAGTTCCACCTTTTTTGAGACATACTAGACATAAGATCATCCAAATGCTTTTCTGAATGCCTTCTGACAAATTTATCTACGGTTACACGCCTTCCCAGCCCTTGGTGCACAGCACATAACCTAATGTAACAGTTGTAATTATGATACTGATCAGACCAACCAGGCATTTTTAAGTCATGAAAACTAGAGTAATTCTTTAATTTCAAACACAGTGAGGTCAAATATGTGATATAAATGGTAACAAAAAGATACCAAAATGAGAGGCGTGCTAGGTCCGTGCCAGATAAACTTCGTTACCTTAACAAGTCTGTATACTTCAGACACTGTTTATATTTCTAATGTGCCAGCAGATTTTATTCTTTAGTTTAAGGATTCTCCCTGAATGGGGGAGGGAAATGTTGCCATTGCTGTGAATAAGAAACATTTCTTTCTGACATATTAAGCATTAAGAGGATTATGTAGGGACAAGGCATATTGCAGAAGGAGGTGTTCTTAATATAGCTTTTACCATGAACCCATGACCTGCCAAAAATTTAGGAGAGTTAAAAAACCTATTGCTTTGACAATCTTTTAATTTAAAAAAAATCGTCTTGTAAAAAGATCAACTGTTATTTACATAAAATTCACACTTTCCTACTTAAAATCATGAATCATTTAATGTCCCATCTGCGGGATATCTAGGCAGATGCCATTAATCCAAGTCATTTTGCAAATTCCAATTTCATTTGGATTAAAACCTACAACTAAGTCAGTGAATAGCATATACTGCACATGCATTAAGGCTGGTGACTACTAAAGTCTCTTGGGTAGATAAACTAAGTACAGATTAGCCAGGTCTAAGTGTATGTCCTCATTTGGGGAAGAAAAGATATCCTGACATTTCAGATTTGAATCAGTAGCCATGAAAAACAGTTGAACATTTGTATTACAAAAGAGATACTATGGCACAGTCCCAAAGGTGCATTTCATATGAATTAATTAGCTACACAAATTATTTTGACAACAGCTACTGCACTTCTGAGGTGATATGGCTGCTCAGTGATGAGTACTTGATGATCAATGGTAGGCACTAGTAATATCCTTCATGCTAAGTGACTTTTATTACTATTTAGATTTACAGTATATACATAGGTGTTTGTATCTACACTTAGGGCTGATCCTCCTAACCTTCTTTACCTAAGGTCTTCTGTTCACTATAATCTCTTCCTTTGGAGCTCCGTGTTATTTGGACAAAAGAAATAGACAAACAAGGGGTTTGGGTATCCTGCCACGTGACAGGAAGGACTATGCCTGGCTTTTTACCATGCTTGAACCTCTGCATATGCTTTGTTCTTACCTGACACTCATGTCACCATGCCATACTATAAAGAATTAAGGCCAAGGGCTGTGTATGATCTTGCTGTCTGTGAGGATCCTATAGGCTGTTCTGGATTTGTCCATTCCACCTGCAATACATGGTTCCTTTGAATCCATTCCCACTGCTGTATAAACTCTTACTGATTCAGAAGCCTCTGTTTGTAAGCAAACCTCTTCCTCCAGGCATAATCCTTCTGGATTTGTACAGAATGACTTCTTACTTTTTCAAAATTGAACCTGAATATTGCTGTGGTTAAAGAAGCCTGCATGCTCCTGGACTTATACAGCAGATTAAAATAAGTCAGTGTCTTTCATGGAACTGCAAAGAAGGGCAGTCTCCTTTGGTCCCATCCAAAACACACAGAGCATCTTTGACTCACAGTGTGATATGCCCAAGATTATTCAGGTTGTTAAAGTGGTGCATATTCTTAACCGGACCAGACCTAAAGTCACATGCGCTTTTGCAGACCAGGCCCTAAGAAGATGAAATTAAGTAGTTGTTGTCACCATGCCACATTCAGTCATCCAATCAGCAGCAACCCTACACAGCAAATAGCCTGCACAAAAGAGTATTCTAAATAATCTCACTGAAATAATATAGCTGCAAGAAACCTTATAGAGAGAAGGCCAAACCCTCTAATCCACTCATCCTGTTGCACCACCAGAAATTAAGGCTCAGTGTGCTCATCAGACAACACAGACAATGCCAGCACAAAAACTAAAAACTAGTAAGATTTCCATGGAAGCAATAGGTATTTTAGCTGAAATAACTCAATATAAGAGCAATGTACAGGAAAAGACAATCATCTACAAGCGATGTTTAGTACTTGGAAATGTTACAACAGAACAGCATTAATTCTTGCATTTCTTTGAAGTTTCTTGACATATTATATCCATACAAAGAGTTCATCATGATTAAGAAAAATATCCCAATCTTAGTAAAATAAACATGCTTCAAAGTTCCGTATTTGAAACTCAAATGCCACATGTGCAATAAAACTAAACTCCATTTAAGGCAAGTAATATATGTACTTCTAAAATGTCTCAACATTAAATATCAGAAAGGGCTCCCAAACCCCCAAACTTATCTGAAGATAAACATCATAGGCACCATCAAAGAAAACAGAAGCTAATCTAGCTGGAGTTTCACTTTCCTGATCTGAGGAGAAATCCCACAGTACCTGCATATGGCATTGAAGCAGCTGACAGAATCCATTGCTACCAGGCTACCAAATCTTGACAGACTTCCACAGCTGGAGATCAGGCAAGTGATGAACAGAAAGGCACCGGTCAAGTTCTCCATGATACTTGTGACAAAACAAATTGTTCCTTCTGGGGTGGGTGACAGCCAGGGTTAAGGGTGGCGGCAGGACTCAGAGGTCACGTATTTTGTCATTTAAAGGCAAGTATGTGTTCTCTCCTAAAGCCAGCCACATTGTAATGCTCAGGTCCATGCTAAGAGGTGACCACAGTAACAGGGATTCCCTTGGGGGGAAGTATCTGAGCACCGACGGGCACATAAATATTGGCCCAGGATGGCTTGGGGCTGAGCAGTTCCTTGGTAGCTGCTTCAGAGAACACAGTGAATGCTCTGAGTCTGAGCAATAGCTGGAGCTACAGTAAGCAGCCTCTGCAGAGAAACACAGCTATGCATGGCTCAGTCTGCTCATAAGCTCACTCTACCATGGGGTACACGGAGTCTGTGCTACCAAAGACATTTGACTCAGAAATTGTGCCATATTGTTCGGTATCTTTTCTTCAAAATGCAGCTCTTCAAAAATGGGCGAGGAAAAAAAAGGCAGCAAGGACCAATTAATCAACCATTTGTATCAGTGGCTACTTTTACTTGTATATTCTATTGAAAGGGTCTTTCGTACTCACATTTTCTTAATATGTAAGCAAATTAGATTAGAAAATAACAGCAAAAGGGTTTAACTAATGACTCAGACAAGAACAGTCCATTGAAAGTCACTGGACCTGCTGATTTGAGTAAAGGCAGCAAATCTGACTGCAAAGAAAAAAAATTATTTCCAATATAGAAAAAGAAAAACCCCTAAATATGTGAAAACCACTGAAAATGAATAAAAATGCACTGAGTGGAAGCACAGTTGATACCAACTGGCCTTGACCTCATCTGACCCAAATTAAACTCCAATTATTGTGGGATTAATTCTTCTGGCAGGAAAAACACAGCCTGTCAACAGGAACTGAAAACATCCCATAAATCAAGAAACGTTAAAGCCTAGTTGAGGATTATGCATGAAGAGTGAGAGGATTATGATAGGAAACAGTTCTTAGCCTGATGAGCAGCAAACTCAGCTTCCCAGATAAAGGAAATTGCATGTAATGCTCCCATACAGCCTGGAAGAAAATGTTGCAAGCTTCTGCTAGATGAATAAGATACGGAACTCAAAATCTGCAGGATGAAGCCTTCCCATGCAAAGCCAACAACTGTTATAAATATCTGTCTCTCTGTGTGTGCAGCTGAAATTAACACATTTTCATTCCTAAGTGGATTACTATTTGCCGTATTTTTTCCTTATCTATTTACTGTCAGTAACAGAATGCAATTTTCCACCATCTCTTTTAAGTTGTTGCTATCAGCATATCTGTTTTCAGGCCTTCCTTTTGGTTGATACTGTAGGTTGCACTGTTGGTGAGGAGCTGAGTGAGATGTAAAGTTATTTAAAAAGACAGGAGATAAAGAAATGCATGCAATTTGTTGACACTTATTGCACATGAAGGAATGCTGTCTTTCTCCGACTTAATGCAGACTACACAACTCCTCTCTGCACTCCAGTGGAGAAGTAACAGGGAGATGGCACATTAATATGGAAACTTCTGTGACGTGTCCATGCTCACAGTAAAAATTCTCCATGTCTATGATTTTCCCTCATTCATTCCAGTTCAGGAAAGCCCTTGTGTATGTGCTTAAGCTCTGCTGAAGTCATCAGGATTTCAGTACAAACTTAAAGTTAAGAATCTGTTGTGAGCTCTCCTGAATAGGGATCTGTGCTTATTGCACTTGGTTCAATCAACCCATAAGATTTTGGTTTCTGAGTTTTTCAGTATAAGAATAGAAAGGGTATGTTTGTGCATTATGATCAGTTCTTTATAGTATTTCTAGTGTATTAAAATGTTTGGAGAGTGATACAGAACAATTCATTCTGAAGAGACATCATTGTATACTGTACCTCTGCACACATACATGTCTACACTCAGAAGAATTTTGCTCAATATTGAAGAAATATTCACCTTTGTTTGGATCAATGCTGTAGCTGACTATTTCTGTAGCACAGTGTCCAGAATAACTGAATTATCCATTAAAGGGATACTGTCCATGTGAATGGCACACAGTCATTATGACAAGTGAGTGCTATTCCGCACCCAGTGAAGTCCTTGTTGAGTGTACTGAACTAAATGCTCCATACTGCTGTGCAAGGTGATAGGTCCCATCAATGCGTCCAAGTCGTTAAAAAAATCTGGAGAGAGAAAAAAAAAAATTCAGCATCAGAAGAGTGAATCTTTATTTGCTACTTGTCACCCTTTAATAGATTTTATTCTCTTGCAAATTGAGTCAGGCTGAACATTCCATGGGAATGAAAGTTTAGTGCTGGTGAGATTAATTTTAAAGCCCTGTGGTTCATGATGTTACAGGCTGATGCACAACAATTTTCTTTTTAAAGAACAAAGCAGTGAGTTCTTAAGCTTTGCTTTTCATTAATTTCCACTGAGTCTTGATAAAGCAAACAGACTCTGGACAAGATTTATTCTGAGATTGAGGACAAGTACATCAAAAAGTCTACACCCAAGTGTCCAATGATACATTTGTGATATGCTAGATATTTAAGCTACCATGACAGAGAAATAGAGGCCTGTACAACATGGCCAACCCAGCCTAGAGAGTAATTTGGCTAACTAGCAAGTCAGGACTTAGAATCACAGAATGATTTGGGTTGGAAGGGACCTTAAAGATCAGCCAGTTCCAACCCCTGTGCCATGGATAGGGACAATTCAGTTGTCTACTCAGCGGCATGTAGTGCCCATTTGAGATGGGCTCTCAGGGAGTTGATACTTACAGCCTGGACTGGCAGATCTAACACAGGGTGTACAGGAGAGTTCTGGGGTGGCAGTTTAGGTAAGGATACCTCACTGAATTGTATCCCTGTCTCCCTTTCAGGGTGAACTGAAGAGCACTCTGAACCACTCTTTGTACTGAACAAAGTTCCATCAACTGCAATGGGAGATGAGACCCCCAACTCATATATGCATACCTAACATTTAGGTGCCCTTTTTTTGATTCGGATCTTGCCCATGCCCCTGCCTTAAATACACAAATGAGCCTGAAAACCAAGGAATACTTTACCATCAAGTCAGATGCTGAGGCATTTCTTCATGGAAACCAGTTCACCTGAGAGAAGTTTGCTGCAGGTGCCTTGTACCAATCTGTGTCTGCTGTGGATGGGGGAGGGCTAGGGGCAGTTCATTCCTTCTGCAGAAAGGAGGTGTGCTCCTGCTTTTTGATGTGGTTTGGCTAAACACATCCCATGCAGCTCCATGACTTTGTGGGCAGGAAGCTGTCTTACCTCCCACAAACCTTCCTCTCTAGAATGCACAGATGGCAGTAAGTGCTACTCACAGCCAAGTCTGTGACCTGTCTGTCACAAGTCCTGGCTCAACTCTTCTGAGCAAGACAGCTTTCAAAATTGCCTTTTTGGGCTGTTTTGGAACAGACTAGGAGCAGACTCAAGAAAAAAATCACCTCTACAGTCCTACTTTGCAGACAGCTTTTGTATCTTAATAGTTATTTTCCTGAGCCAAATCATGTGACAGCCTTCTAGAACAGTTAATTGCCTTGCCTCGCTCACCTCTGTTTTCCTTGGCCAGATTGTCAGCCATCTCCCAGTAGTCATAGCTGTGCAGGATGCTGTTGGTGATGCTGACGTGGTTGGCGGCCATCTGATGAATGCGCTGTGGGATGCTGATGATAGGAGATGGGGAAGGGGCCCCCGTGCTCCCCTGGGATCCTACAGAACTGACTGGAGAAGGGCTAGGGGACATAGGTGATGGAGTTCCTGTGCTCCTGGAAACAGATGTTAATACAATTATTTAAAAGGTATTGGGATTAAAAACACGGGAGTATCAGAACATACCACAGGTAGAAATATACAATTTCTGACTGCCAATCTGATATAAGTTTCTGTGCAACTTACTTTCCACTGGCACCCCAAGGAGATGGGTTCTGGGCAGCTTTTGATGAATTCTGGAAAGGAAAGAGTAATTCACAATATGAATAATTTATATAAGACTACAAAGTGAAAATATTAAAGAGTATAGAAGTACAGAAATGTAAATAAAGTGATGCAATTGCATCTCATGATGCAATAAACCCAGTCAGCCTAGTTTGATGTTACGATGAAGCAGTGCTGCAGAACAGACTTGAAACATAGTCTATTAGACACCCTGGCATACGGGTTGATTAGAAAAACATTAGGTGAAATGGAAACTTTTCAGAGAAATCCTGGGAATTCAGAAAAAAAAGTGCTTGAGGACTCTTTGTAACATTTAGGCTGGAATTTCTTGTGATGAAGAAAATTAGAAAGATTTCCTCCCACTCTCCTGCCCCCATTGACAAATGTCATTCCCCTAGGACCTGCAAGACTGTGCAAATCTGCTCAGGCTGGCATCCACAGGGATGTGATTCTGAGGATATGCAGCTCAGGTGGGTGTTTTAACCATCAGGCTCAAAAATCTCACTTGTGATTGCTCCTCAGGGAGCTGTTCCCCTTGGTCCGAATATGTCAGTGTTCACAAGGTCACAGAGACTGCCCATGTAGACCAGTGGTTTTCCTAGCTGAAGGATTCCCCAGAAATCCCCCGAAGGAGCCATTAGAACATTTAGTGTGGTCTCCTGTATACCTGGAGTCATTTAAGACTCTCACTGGTATACTGTTCTTAGGCTAAAGAATTTCATTGCTTGAGGAGAGACTACCTTGTACAAGCACTGTATTTACAGAGCAGGAGAAATTCAGGTGTCAGCAGTAATGGGGACTGGATAGCTGAAATGATTTTAGTAGTTAAAACTCCAGGAGTTGGAGGGAATTCAGTCACTGGTTCCTGATCATTTGATCTGTGGAAAAAATCCACTCCTCTCCCAAGTGACTGATTTAGTCGTAGGCCTGTGAGAAAGAAGTCTAAGAAACCAAACTTTTCTAGTCCATCCCATCCACAGCCTCACATTCAGCAATGGCCAGTCTGATTCTTCAGAGGAACGTAACCTCCTTGTGCTCTCCCCTGAAGCTGTACCTGCAGGTAATTGTGTGCTGGAGAACAACCCTCCCTTCTTGACATCCATGTGAGATCAGACAAGGTCCTGCAGCTTGAGATCTATTTATGGACACTGTTTTAAATGCAAGGTTGCAGGTTTTATAAACTGCAGGTGTTACAAGTAGTACCAGCAGGACAAAACCTCTTGGTCTCTCATGGCTTAGGAAGGAAAAATGGTCAACAAAGGGCTTCAGATGTTCATGGATTTCAAGGCCAGGAGTAATCCTGCAGTGCACATGGTTTACAATGTCTGTTTTCCACCAATCATGGCACTTCTAAAAGCTAAATTACTTTTGAAATTTATCTTATTTTATTCCTTCTAAAAAGGACAGCTAGCCATATAGAATTTCTTGGACACTATTTATCCGCCTTGTTCTCCTGTGTCCTATTCTATGTTTAGCAGGCCTCACAATTAGAAAAACAAATGATGTTTCATAGTTTCAAGATTGAATCTTCCTAACTTCAATGCTAGCTTTTGGATTTTGTTGGTCCAAAGCCAGCAAAACCATGTCATCTACAAATTATCAGCTCTTTTTCCATGTACATAATGATCTCCTAACCCATTCAGCACTAAACTGGACACATTTCCTGAGCCTCTCTTCAAAAAAAGTTTGTTTTCTCAGTTTCAATGTCTTCTGAACTGCCTCATGGGTTTCCACATCTTTTATGTGTACCCCAACACTGACTGTATTTTAGCAGTGATCATACCAGTGCTGTGTGTACCCTGTCATTCTTCCTGCATTTTGACACTGCGTCTTCTATGTCCCACATACGTGATATGAAAAATAAGCTTTGGAGTGTCCCACAAGGGGTTCTGTCTTCAGAAGGTTTTCTTT
>WEKY01056708.1:259251-294758 GCA_013390045.1 Picathartes gymnocephalus | reverse complement strand
TTTTTTTTTTTTTTTTTTTTTTTTCTTTTGACAGGAAAAGCTAAGGTGTGAAAAGATAAAAAAGGAATTTTCTCATTTACCATCTTAAATAGAACCAACCTGGGAATCCTCAGCATTTGATTCTCTTACAGAATAGATTATGTTTTTCCCCTTTATTTTCTGATCTCTCTCAGAACTACTTGTCTTCACCTTTCTAGTGAAATGGAAACTGAGTACCTGTTATTTACTTAGAGAGTTGGAAGCAGGAAAATTTGAAAATTGGAGTCAAGGACACTTCCACTGTAAATGTAACCAAGCTCTGCCTCACTGTACAACTTCCCACACACTTTTTTTTCTCATGTTTTAGGTATATTGCTTCAGCTTCTTCTCAGTTCTGCACCAGAAAGGTGGGGGTAAGGATTCTAAAGAGTGCAATGTTGTAAGGGACCATCTCTTATCTCACTTTCCTGACTGCAACCCATTCTCCTGGTTTCTTTATGCTCTCCTATGTACCTGGCCCCTGAATATCTGTGCCTTCTTTTTAATTCTCTGCTGCATTATTTTTTTAATTGAAATAAAACACTTAAAGGAAATGTAAATAGTAATTTTTTCTTTTCTAAAAGAAAAGTGTGTCTAATTTTCCCTGCAAATGTGTGACGAGATTTAAAACCTTTCTCTGGTTGATAATATATGAGGGAGTTCTTAATGCAGTCAGCATTTCATGTCACTTGGTTTTGAAAGCTTTTAGATACCAAATACAAAAGGAGTAGAGAATTGGCTTGTTTTCCACTGAAAATTATAGAAAATGGATCTTTTTTTCCATTTTTTCTTTCAAAGGTGAGAATATTGTCTAATGTGAAGCTATGCTATCGTTGTGTCAGCAGGAGCTCTGCAAAAAACCAAACTCTTCTTGACTACAGTAGAGTGTAAGTCCATTTCATGTTTGCTGTGAAACAGTCTCTGTTTGCTAGCAGGAGACATTTTACATGGTTGAGAGCTGTTCTTAATACAGTTATTCTCTGAACTGGTCAAGAAAAATAAAGTACATTAATAGGCACATATTTCTTTCCCCTGAAATCAAGTAATTGTTAGGGAAACATAACGTGTTGAATTATATATTGCAAAATTTTTGAAACAATTACATTGACTTAAATTTCCATTTGACAATATGGATCTGTCAATTCCCTTCCCTGTCTTCATGTGTTCAGAATCTGGTAATGAGCATTCATGCTTGTATTTGAATTTTTTTATTAACAAAATGTCAAAAGATGGATATTTTTCATTTCAAGGTTCTTCTGTCTGCTAAAAAACCCCAACAGATAAGCCCTGTGTTCAAAGACAAATGGTTGTTCAGGTGCTGCAAAGCAGTTTGTCTTAAAACACTTGTATGGGTTTTTTGTTTTTTTTTTTTTTTTTTTTTTAATTAAGAAGATAAAGGCTAATTTTTGTGTTTGTACATCACATGCTGGATGGATTGACTGCAAGGTAAGCTTTGCCTGAAAGATTTTGTGCTTGAGATACTTTCCAGAGAAAGGCTGCCTGTCAAAGAAAATATGTTAAAATACTTTGCGAGACTTCTGGTCTTTCTCAAAATAAGCAGTGCTTGGATTTGTCAGAAGTGAAAAACGGAAGCAGTAACAGGTGAAACAAAGCAGGAAGGGGAAGCCAACAGTGCCATGGCAAGTACGTGGCAGGTGGCCTGTCTGCCCTCCGATGCTTCTGTACAACTCCTGCTGAACTCAGCGTGGGCTGTTTGACAGTGCCCTGGGTAAGAGGATGTCCCACTGCACTGTCCTACCTACTGATGCTGCTGAGTCAAGGACCTGCATCTGTGAACTGATCTAGATCAGTCTTCAACTCATGGGTAATCTAGAGGGCAGCGTAATCCTGAAGAAGATTCTTAGAGCAAAATCTGCAAAAGCTATTCACAATGAGCTGGATAGCACCAGACAATTGACCAAGAATAATCTGAAAATACCTGTTTGTTAGTACAACAAAGTTATCGTCCTTTGTGAAGGGACACAGCGTGTAATTTTCAAAGAGGGACCCTTGTGAAGACAACTGAAGTAACTAGAGCTCAGATGTTGCCATGGGAGTGTATGGTAAAACTCCTAAAAAAACAGGTAAAACTGACCTCACAGGGGAAAAACTAATCCCAGCACAGCTAGTGTTCTAGGAAAATGCTGTATCTCCTGTAAAGACACATTGATCTAAAAACATGCCATAAATAATGCACCTTGAAATACTCAATAAGCGCTTTTGAATACTTGACTGCGTGGTCTCTCTTGAGTCGGAACATCCTCCAGTACAGAAGGGCCAGGCAGCGGTAACTGGAATATAAGGGAGAGCACAATGTAAAGGGTGACTCCTGAACAGAAATCCCACTGAATATCTTAAATTCTCAAACTAACACAGAGTGGAAGACTGATAGCACCTTGCTTACATTTTTTATCACCATTTGGTGGCAGTACTTCACACTTTGCATGGATTCATGAGCAGAGCTAGGTACTACAGCCAGGGCAGGCCATGCTGACACATACTACCAGTGAGGTACTAAGCAAACTATACTCAGAAGGGTCTGGGCTCCCAGGCCTTCAGTCTGCCTTGAAGTCTGCACACTTGACCAAAAGCCTCTCCCATGAAACAGGACAAGGGGATATACTGGAATTCAACATATCCTTTTTTTTTTTTTTTTTTTTACATTTTCTTGGAAATGCATGGACAGCCTTTTGAGATATCTTTTTCTGGGACTTTATTAGCCTGGAGCCTGTATAGAGAACTCGAGTTATAGTGAATGTATACACCCAGTGGTCTCTTCCAGCAGCTGGAGATGGCAGGGATAAAGGGAAACCTTGGACCTGGCACAGATTTCACTGGCCAAGCTCCTCTATAGGAAACCAGAACAGAGATTGTGTTGGAGCCTGGAGGCTATTCCCAGGCCACCTGCTTGATTTGGTCCCCAGAGGAAACCAGCAGTGGGCTAAAAACTCAAAGTGCTGTACTGGAACTGTCTGCCCCTGTGCTCCTCATTACACAAAGGTGCCACACACCTTTAAAGCTACATCATTAAATAAGAGTAATGGTCGTTGACTGTAGTTATGTACCACAACAGTCAGTACTGAGGACACATACACTCTTTGCTGGTGGCTTTAGGTGTACCAGTCTATTTTCTGAGTTGAGAATCACCACCACCTATTCCCAGCAAACTTTTTGACTGAAACATTGTGAGAAGCGGAGCAAGTGTGAAAGTGCCCCACAGTAATGCTGCTTTTGAAGCAAAAACCCTGTGTGTTTTGCTTTTCCTTTGGCAGCAGAGGCCTTGTTTTCAAAAGCAGTATTTAGTCTTGGAGCCAATCCAGAGCACGAGGATGGCTTGAATTTGGAAGTGCAGAGTGCTCCCCATCTCCCCGCGCCCAAGAGCTGCCCACACCGCAGCGAACGCCTCGAATTAGCGAATTGTCCCTGAAAAGCCCAGCCCCAGCCAGGGCTGCTGAGCCAGCCTGGCAGATGTCCGGAGCGCGGCGGTGAAATCCCGGCCGTGGCCGCTGGAGGACAGTGTCTCCCCAGGAGAAGCGGGGCCGGGAGCGGGCTGGGCTGGCAGCCTGCCCGGCGGGCGCCGGGAGCAGTCGCGGGATGCGGCGGCCGCGCAGCCACCACCATCACTCTCCCTCTGTCACCTTCACAGGTACAGCACATATGCAAATGGTGTCAGCTCATCTGCTGGCTGGCAGACGGTGAGTTAAGATTGCCATTCATCGCCCAGAGAAGGCTCCGTCTGCTTTCCCTCGCGCTGACCTTTCTCCTGCTGGAACAGATGCAGCGTCTCCCTGAATTTGGATGTGCTTCTGCAGGCACCGAAGCGCTCCGGCAGTTCTCGGCAAGCTTTTGTAATATGGCTTTATATGTCCTTTTTAAACCGTTCTTTAGTCATTTTCCCACCTAAGCATTTTTATAGCAATCGCTGTTAATGCATTCTGTGGGCCTCCCGATGGCACAGAAAACCAGTGACAGAGAAAGGGCATTAAAAAAAAAAAAAAAGCATCTCTGAATATTTTGTTCCTTTTTATACAAATGATTAATTAGGATTCCTTCTTTATGGAGGCTAAAGATGCATTTAATTTGGATTTTTAACAGATGGTTAATAGATGTTAAAAACACACTTGCTGGTTGTAAATGTCCACTTACTGAGACTCAGTAACCATGTAATAGGTATTTTATGTATTATCTACAAAGACATTAAATTAAAAATTGATTTTAATAACATTCTAGTATTTTAATAGCAATCAGCAACCATCCTATAGAATTTAAGGTGCTTACGTATATATTTAGAAATCTCAATTTAGGAGATAATCCAAGAGGCTTAATTATCCCCATAACCATATTGCCCTTCATATAATATAAATATAATTTATGATTATTGAGCCTAAAATGTCAGCCACAAAAGAACTTACTGAGCTGTTGGTACAAAAGTACATCACTCATAAAAACAACAAACCATCAGGCATTTAAAAATTAATTACGCTGACTTACCATAGCCAACCTGTCACAGTCAATAAATAAGTATGAATTCCTTATTTACAGAGACAGAATGCAGATTTGGTACAGTGATACAAGGGCTGGACCTTCCCAGAGCAGAAAGTATTCTCTTAATTTTAATAGAGAACATAATTCTATCTGCTGCATCCAGCATCTGATCTTCAAGAACTTGCTCACTGCAGAAAAGAAGCCTTTTGAGGAAAGCTTGATCTACTAACCATAATGCTGCCAGCTGTTTGTCTTCTGGCGTGGCGTTGGGGCCTGAGTGGGTTTTTAGTCTCACTGCATACCTTAAGCAAGAAGAAAAAAGCCAACGTGAGTTAACTGAGACAGCTTTATATTAGTGATCAGAGAGCTATGCTGGCCAATGTCGTTTGATCTGCCCCTTTATACATATTTGTTCAAGTTACCAGACATACACGTGTTTTTCCTGGTTGTGTTTCAAAGCTATTTTGCCATTAGCAGTGCATCCCTGCACTCTTTAAACAGCCATGAACTCCCTTGATCATCCCTCAGTCCAGAGGGGAGCCTAGCTGGCGAGGTGACACTGACCTACCAAAATAACCTCCGCTGCTGTGGAGACCCAGTTACACAGAGTTCATGCAGAAAGGGGTTCGAAGCATTTGAAGGCAGACAGCCTGCCTGGAAGCTGCTGCTGACCTCACCCTGCCAGTTCTGAGTGTGTCTACCCAGATTTGCTCCTCCAAGCACAGCATGGCAGAGGGGGAACATGTGGCTCAGAGCTATTTTTGCTCACATGACATTACATTCAAATTCTATAAATATTAAAGATCCACAGAGGTAGCACTGCTGTTTCAAGAGTGTATGTGCTATGCAATCACAAACTGGCTTCTGGAAATCTCAGCTTCCAGCTGAATACCTGAACAACAGACAAGGTTAGAACAACACACAGCGCTTCTGGGCTCACTTCCAGAAAAATACCTGCTCGCCATAATTAGCTGCTTGTGATTTTTACTTATCTTTGCTTTCAAACTCTAATTCTGATATCTGTGCAAAGATTCAGTATGAACATTTTCTTCCTACAGGCATACCTAGCAAAACACTTATTTTTCTGAGTTGCAGCGAGATCAACAGCAATTCACATTGCAACACAGACACAGCTATACACATTATTGAAAACTATGGATCTCCAAGCAAAATTCATTTCCAGATATATTTACTACCATGAGAAAAAACAGGGCAGACAAAGAAAGAGCTTTCTGCCTTTTGGGAAAAAAAAAAAGAAAAAAAAAAAAAAGGTATTACAGAGATGGAAAAAAAGAAGAAGGAAAAAATCGCAGAGATGGAATGTACTATTTTCTTACAGAAAAAAAAAGTATTTGATTTTGTTCAATAATCTTCCAGTTAGAAAGCTGGCTTCAATCCACCGAAATGCATGAGAAGACAGCCCTAAGTGGAATAAAATGCCAGTGGAATTATTAACATGCGAGAAAATCTTCACATCAACCCTAAGTCCAAAAGAATGCTTTTGTTTTAGAAGCTCTGATTCATTATGAATATGATTAAAAATGAAAATGTGTTACTTTCTATGAGCTTAATCCTGACAAGAAGTGCATGGCTGACTGTCCTGAGGAATGGTACCACTGTCACTGTCAGTGCAGATTTCTCCACTAGTGTGTCTAGGGTCGCTCTTTTGCAGAGTCCCTCAGTTGCTGCAATGATTTTTACCTTTGTTTTCTCTACCAATGACACTGCCAATAACATTAAGTACCAACTATTATGAACAAAAGGACTTAAGAGACATATTTTCTTCAGAGGGACTGTGGATGGCACTGAATTCTAGACTGCCCTGTTTGGGGAGCCATGAAGGTGACTAAAGGTAGGGGTAGCTCTGGGGTGAGCTGCACTCCTGACTCCACTGGCTACATTGGGAGCACACACATCAAATGGACTTCGAGTGTCCCTTTTTTAATTACTGTTCACATTTTCTTTCAGGTAATCATTCAAAAGCAATCTTAAACATGTTGCAACATTTTTCAAGCTACCACTCCATGAGAATGTTTTTTTATTATGGATTACTGGTTTCCTCCATTGAGTAGCTCAGGACTTAGATCATGAGACTCTTGAAGTAATTTGCAACTTGAGTAATAGGAGAATCATTGGGGATTTTGTTTGTGCTTTTGTTTGTTTCTGTCATTTTTTTTTCATTTTTCACAGTTTCTTGATTTAATTTCCAAAGAAATCACAGATAATACATATACATTACATATGACTAACCAGCCCCTTGTAAGGAGTTCACTTCTACCCTTTTACTACATGTACAAAAATATGTGATAATGCAGATGAGCATGTTTGTATGGAGTAACCCCTGGGATCATCACCCTTTCCTACCTGATGAGTTCAACTGTTTCTGAATACATGGTGTAAGGGGATTTAGATTCCATTGGGCCTTGTTCCATTGCATTTCCACACTCAATAAACGATAGTGCTGCTTCTGCATAATTCAGTGCCTTGCCAAACTTCTCCACCTAGAGGGAAAAAATAAGGACACAGAGATATAGTGTAATCATCAAAATGTCGTTACATTTGATGGGATTTTCTCATTTGTAAACTTGACAGAAGTTGATATATCTTCAGATTCACAATTTTTCCTGTGAGAAAGCCAATACCCATCAAAACCTGTGCATCAGTGAAAATCATAACATACAGAAAATAGAACTAAAAAAGGGTCTGAGATATTATTTGTTCCACACTCTTGTGTCCAAAGAACAGTCGGCTCTGCCTAGGACATTCCCAACAGTGTTTGTCGAAGCTGTTCCAGTGCTGAAAATTCCACAAACTCATGCTGCCTTTTGTTCCAGCTTTCATCTTTTATTAAAAAGGGTATCACACATCTTTGCAAGTGTAGTTTTTTATCACTCAACAAAGAATGGTAATGGATATCGTGAACTAAGGGAAGAGAATGAAATACTTCGACTACTAACTCTTATACAAAGGCTTATCTCTGTTCTCCTGTCTTCTTTATCCCTACCATTTTCAGCATTGTTCTCCTCTTGTCAGGAATTTGCTTTCCATATCCTCCTCCTTTTTCAGGGACTGCTCTGCTCCCTCAGCATCTTCTGCCATCCTCCTTCCTTGCCCCGTTTCTTTTCCTATTTTTGGTACTTCTTTGACTCTGTGTGTGTATTTGTACACTTACATGCATATACATGCATGTCCTCAGTAACGGTGTACATGCAAATATGCCTATAATGTTCATATGTATACACGTACGTGCCACTTATCTGCCCTCAGAATTTCATTTTTGATGTGAAGAGAGATGAATCATACTAATACCTCTCTGTCCTGACTGCTCTCTCCTTCAGTCAGAACTCCTGCGGTACATAAAGCCCATTAATGGACTGGATGCATTTGGTTGAAATCTGATGCACACAGTGAAAGGTTAATGGACCTTATTCTTTTCCAAGGGATAAAGATTTTAAATAGTAACTTTGGAATGGCACACTAGCTTCAATCTATTTTAGGTTCTTGTACGACTCCCACTGCGATCATACCAGAGAACTTCACAAACTTTTTATTATATTTCTCCTCCTGATGCTCCAGTGCGGGTGGAAGTGCTATTATCCCAATTTCACAGATGGGGGACTGAGGAGCAGAGAGACTTAGAGTAATTTTCAAGCTGCTCACTCTAAGTGCCTGTGTCAGGTAGTGCAGTGCCAAAGTAGGAGGTGTCGAGCCCAGCAAGGTGATTCAAAGGGCCTGGAGGCACTTTGGCAATATGGCATTTTCCCCAGGATGCCTACACAGCCAGGAAGGGAAAAGAAGCATCTGCAAAGGGCTGTTCACAAGGTGTAAGTAAGGTGCTGGTCCACTGTGTAGGGAAGCTGAATGTGGAGGATATTCCAACGACCTGATACTGATAAAAAGCTATTTAAACTGTGCCTAGGTGACTTTCATGCAACAAACTTGTTGCAGAGCAGAGATAATGCTTGCAACTCCTCTTTCTGGGAGTCTACCATAAAAACATTTCTCTCCAGGCTAAGAATTTCCTTTGCATATTAAGTGATCCTTTCCATTCTGTTTAAAGCAACACACTAAAATGCACCATTTGTACTCCTCCACAATATTTTCTGATTTTAAGACTCACTTCAGAGTAATATGGAACTGAATAAACCACAGAAATTTGTGCTAATAAACTCAGGTAGAGTGTAAAACTCTGTGTTAGTGTTCTAAATTAAGGACTTGCTTCTGCTTCCTTGGCCTCTTTACATTCTGCACAGCTGAGAAAAAAGAAGAGAAGAAACAGAGGCTCTGAGCCACCTTTCTTCTTTCCTGATGGTATGACGGCAAAGCAGCTACGCTAATGCAAGGTCCCATCCATATACTGCCATCCCAAAGACCTCATGTTGTGCTGGCTTATCCGTGGTGCTGGACAAACACAGCCTTGGAGAAAACTGAGGGACAGCTAAGCAGAGCTCTGCTGCAGCACTGCATACTTGGTTGCACCCATTTGTTTGGAAAGAGTAGCATCTCCTCAGTACTCCATATAACCTCAGATTCCCCTTCTACTGACTGGCTACATTTTTAGACAGGTCAAAGCCAGGGTCAAGAATCTGTTGCAACAGTACTTTGTGTGCTAGGTGTTCGTTTAGGGTTACACAGATTCCTTGTATGCTTCTGATTATGTTGGGAAACATCTGCCATGAAACCAGGATTCTTTTGGCACTGAAAAGCCAAAGCTCTTTTAAAAAAAGTACAAATACCTCAGCTAACAGACCAAATTTGGAGATGCAATTATAGGACCTAGCCAGCTAGTTAAACTGAGAAGATAGGTATGTGGACCCTTTACGCAGCCTCCATTACTATAGTTACTAATTGAAGCAAAGGGATAAATGGAAAGTTTTATTTATCCAGGCCTTTATCTCAGTAAGTCATTATTTGTTAAGTCATAGTTTATTGGGCTATGAACATTTGATTATATAAACATTTCTTTATTTAACAAGCCTAGCCATCCTTATAATAGATTTTATAATTACCCCAGCAATACTGCACTGATGAGGAAACTGCATTACAAAAATTATTTGGAGCAATGTAACTGGAAAGAAAATGTTCTCACCATTGCATCTGCTTTATGCTTCTTCCGTTTAGCTTCCTGCATAAAGTAATCTGCATTGCGTGGTCTACCAAGGGAAAATAAGAAGACATTTTATTATTTTCTGAAGTGTAGAATATTTTAAGGTTATTCTTCCCTTATTTTAAACCTGATTTGCAAACATTTTTTATGAAGAAAATACACTTATCGTGTAACCATGCATCTTCTATTTTCAAATTGCTGCCTGTGGAGACAATAGCATTTATGGCTGTTCTTTCTTTAGAAGTCAGTGATTCAAAGTAAAGAAAGGCTAATAAAATGCATTTTTATGGATTATATAAACTGCTTCCCAAATTAGTGCAGTTCTGATCTGCAAAATGGATACAAGCGTTAAGCGGAACAAGATACTCTGTCTCCTCTCCCTGGTGCTTGCTTACCTCTTTTTCTATTGCTCTCTGTACATGGTTATTTGCCTTGGCTTCTCCCTCTCAAAACAAGTGTGTGTTTAATCTCTCCACTTTGAAAACACACATTGAACCTGCTTGCCTCCACAGCTACATCTTGCTCTTGTCCCTCTTATCTGTAAGCATGCTGAGTGCTGTTTACTTTTGCTGCCTGGAGTTCATCCCTGACTCAGTGCTGGGCCACCTGCTGCAATTCCACTGGCATTCCTTCTGCCAATTTCTCCATTGATTTCTCCTCAAACAAATCTGGGAGATTCCATCCCTTTCTTAATCTACCTGACCTACTGACTGTAGGGCACAAATTCAACTTCTGTCTCTGTCCTGAAATTCACAAGTGCATTTGTAATCAGATTTACTGACTCTCATTCAAACTGAAAACAAACTGATGTCTCCTTGTCACCATGTCAGTGAGCTCCTTAAGACTGAAGCAAATTTCTTCATCTCATCCTACAAGCTCTCCCTATGGCACCTTTTTCAGTCACTGTGGAGAACAGCCATTTGCCATGTCATTTCAGACCATAACCTTGCATCTTCAGTCATTGCCTCTCATAAAAGTCTTCACATTTCTGGACCCTGCAGATGCTTCCTGTCTCATATACGTGGGAGGTGACCTTCTTTCTCTACTCAGCTAAAATATGTCCTTCTTCTTCTCAGCTTATACTGTGGTTACTACATCCTTGTCTCTCTGAGAGAGGGAAGTTTTGACTTGCAAAGTAGTTTTCTTAGTATTGGTTAGAGTGTCATTCCTTTGTCCTTATCTCAAGAAAATGAGATATTCCTGAGTAGCTGGAGTACAAGTTCTGGTGTTTTTACTATTCATTCTTTTAAGAGCTGGGTGTTGTAAATGATATGTTGTTATTACTGCCACTCAGCAATCTGTTGTATGTTAACTGCAATAGGCAGCTCAGCTCCACACACTCACTCATTTCCCTCCCATGGAATGGGGGAGAGAACCAGGACAGTAAAACTAAGAAAACTTGCACATTAAGATAGAGACAGACTAACAAAGGAAAGCAGAACAAGGAATTCATCCACTGCTTCCCATGGGCAGGCAGGTGTTTAGCTATCTCAAAGGAAGCAAGGTTTCAATGTGATTAACAGTGAGTTGGGTAGACAAATGCCACCACTCCAAACATTCACCCCTTCTTCCTTCTTCTCCCAGCTTTATATGCTGAGCATGACACCATATGGTGTGGTCAGCAGGGGTAAGCTGTCCCAGATGTGTTCCCTCCCAGCTCCTTGTGCAACTTCAGCATCCCTGCTGTAGGTGTGAGGTGAGAGGCAGAAAAGGGCTTGAGGCAGAAAAGGCCTTAAGACTATCCCAGCCCAAAAAACTCATATTCCTAACTTTTTTTCTTGAAATTGAGATTTCTGAGCACATGTATTTAACAAAATGTTTTGTGTCAGTCAGAGAAGATGCAGATCCAAAAAGTGAAGTGGGATGGATGAGTAAAACACTCGTGCTGATAGCAGTAAGAACATGCTCAGATCCATAACTAAGTGGGAGCATGGGGGAACCTCTTAACAGAGGAAGGCAGCCATATAACTTCCTTAAGAACATAAGGCTATTTGAACAGTGAATTTACTTAGTCTGTTTCTTTCTACTTCTGTGCACACCGTTTTAAGGACATTTAATTGCAACAGAGAAAGTTAGTCAACCTTATTTTGAAGAGAAAAAAGGCTAAATATAACTTGATAGAAATGAAATTCAAAGTCTGGCTAATTTAGAATGATTTCTGTCCTAAAAACCTTGTTGATATGAAAAGCAGTTCCTTTGTTCCAACTTTCTTTAAAATATTATTCTCCTGCAGAGTGAAATTTCACCCCAGCTTACTTTACCTGTTAAGTTAGAAAGGGGACTAGACAGGTTTGTGTCCCAGTATCTCATAACCTACTGCCAATGCAAACATTTCCTATGTCCCAGAAGACATTCTTAATAAGAAGAACCATCTGAAACTGGTCTTTGTCAATTATAAAATATTACACATTGAAACAGTGTTAGCTTGATGCAGAAAAATAGCTATGTTTTCAGAAACACTGAAAGAATTCTTAAAAAAATATTAAGTTCTGTCTCTCTTTGTCTTGCGCAATGACCTAGGGAAGATGGTTTACTATGAAGTACCAAAAAGCAAAGCCAAGTAGAACAAATCAACAAATTAAGTCTCATCTCTCTGAAATGATGAAAGTGATGAACTTTTACATGAGCCTGTCAAACTCAGGTCATTAAAATACATCCTCTGCAACATTCCCTCCTATATATCACCCACCACTATATCTCTAATTTCCTTGTCTGAAGCAGGCTATAAAAACAAAGTGAGATAACACAATGTAATTATGGGTGACTTATTTATATGTTAACTGTAAAATGGTTTTCAAATTGCAGCAGGATTTACTCTCCTGAGTTATGATTAGCAATGAAGGGATTAGCATGAGACATGAACATTCCTGAACCAAGAAGACTTGCACTGAGGGCCCTGCTACGGGACAAGCATAACACAGAAACTGAAGTTATTGGTTTCTATGAAGCTGCTTCCAAAATCTAATATAAAAAAAGAAGCTATTAAAATGCCATTTTAAAGCAAAGCATAAATATATTCTCTATGTGAACATTTAGGTATTTCCATAGGAAAAATACAAGATTGATTTAAAAATCAGGGCATGCCTAACAGAAATTAAGATGCATTGGGAAAAAAATGGATAGGTTATCACTTTTATTATCTTCTTAAACAGAACTTGTTCAGTAGTATTAATAAACATGCCAAGTCAAATTCTGATGTCTTTATGCCACCTATGAAATACTATTCTTCAATTTATTGCTACATGTTAATGACCTTTCTATTCAGATAACTAATGTGCATGCTAGGTGAAAATGGGAAGCTGAAATAGATTTAATGCATGTTTTTGTTTCATTTTAATAACAAAAAAGCGTGCTTAGATTCAATTATTTTCTGTGTTTTTTAATGAGAATTAAAGGTTTCAAGTTCAGTTTTGTTTAGGTTCCCACTGCACATGAACATCATCTGTCTTTTAAAATTCAATTATACTAGTTTAAGTCATTATGCCATGAAGTCAAAAAACAAGAAAAACCCCCTCTTTTATGAGCATCTTGAAGATAAGAGGTTGCCTGAGCTCACAGACATATGCAGACACATGAGAAAACTGATGCATAAATTAATTATTCTGGATAGCTCTTTTGCATACTGCACATTTTATATCTATTAAGTTTGTTAGGCATATTCTGATTTTACAGACTCTGAAATTACAGTGACCAAGGTCTCTGCTACAAACATCAAGGTTCATGCAAACTTCCTCTGCACCTTGGCCTATTTAGTTACACTGGCGATAATCTCAGACTGGAGACTTCACAGGTAATCTCACTGGATGCTAATTTCAGATACTATATATTATTGATAAGAGGCATCTTGAAGAGAAGCAAATGTGTTTTCTCACTGATGAGATTCAGAAAGATCTGTGGCTAAAACTCTTTTCAGGTCTTTGGTCTCAGTTTTGCAATCCTGAGAAATGAGAGAACTGAAAAAATTTTCAGTCCCTCCACAGATCACATCCTAGCCACAGCCAGAGAACCAAGAGAATAAAAAATTTCTACGGGATTAAAATGGTACTAGGCTGCTGGTTGAACTGGAGTGCCTGTGAGTAGCACAAGCAGCATTGGAGACTCTTTATGTTTACTGGTCACGAATGTAAACTGAAGTTGCAAGGAAACTTCCTCAGTGACTTCTGGTTTTCAGACCACTGGGTCAGATTCTCCTCTTAAGTTAGTTACAGCTGTATGAGTCTATTGGCATTAGCACTTTTACTCCAGATTTACAAACAGAATTCAGACCTCTTGTTAAAAGAAAAAAAATGAAAAAGAAGTCTGACTTCACATTAACAGATAGAAACAAATGTTTTATATCCATTAACTGCACAAGAAAGTCTTTTGTTTCTGAATATCTGATTGTTGGTACTTTTAGAAATATTGTCCTCTTCAACAAAGCCAAAAAGGAGTTCTAATACAGTGCTCTAATGCATCTCATATATCTCTCTGAATGGCAAGAGAAAGAGCATAAAGCATTAGAGCCAACTAAGTCAGGCCGCTGGTGAATTCTCCCTGGGATCAAGTGTCATTATGTGAAACTGGCTGCTCTCGAGGAGAATTTACCCTACTCTGTTGATTGGGGAAAGCAATCAAGTACCGCTGGAACAATTTCAACACATTCTCAGTCAACACTAAGCAGTCACCTAGGCACTGCAACAGAATCCAGCCTTTTACAGAACAACCCCCCCATGGCTAGATCTGATAGTACAAACAAGGCCAGGCTTCCTTTTCAGCAGTGGCATTCAAACCATTTATGACTTTGACAAGGGCAGCCTCAGTAGCATGGCTGTGGCTGAATCCAGGATGATATTTATCAAACAATCCACTACTGTCCAGGATTTCTCTCACTCGCCTTGGCACTGCTTTCCCTGGGAGCTTGTAGAAAACCAGCGGGAAGGACAGCATTTCCATTGCTTGTTATGTTGCGCGGGATCCCAGCATGAGGTGGGATGGCTGCGGGCATCGTAATTACTCCTCTGCCAGAAGCAGCCTTTCAGAATTTCCAGGCTGTTGAGCTCCTAAGAGTGGTGTTACCACTACCTAGGTGAATGCCTGCCTGTGTACGTTTCTCTCATCCTATTTAGCTCCATGCCATTACAGTGCATCTCTGCCACTTTTGTCTTCTGCTGCCTCCTCTGAATTTAATTTACTCCAGTTTAGCAGATAATTGCAAAAATGTAAACTCATGCAATAAAAAAAGGGAAGAGAATCAAACAAAGTGAATCAATAAAAGCCTTACTTTGTACAGTAATTTATCAGCATCTACTGCAAAATAATCTCCTTGGAACTCAGAGCAACCACTGGTATTTACAGAGTATGGTGTAGCTTAGACTCCAATATACAATTTTAATTATACTGCTTTCAAAACCACATTTTTCATCTAATTTTTATATTTTATATGAACTAAATACTAAACTATAGCATTTTCTGCTTCATTTACATAATCTACCACTTGTACATTATTTCTTACTGTTGTATGGTGCTTTATGAGAATACATTAAAAAAACCTAATAAAAGTTCAATTAAACATCATAAATGTAGCCAAGTGCATATTTTAATACCCTTCAGAGATAATACTGCTGAAGTGTTGTAAAAAAACAAGCTAGTGCTTCCTCAGTGTACAACAACTGCATGTAGTAAAAGCAGCTTAAATCATAATTCTAAATATAGGACCGGTTTCACAACTTCAGTAATCTAAACCCTAACAAAATGAATGAGTTGGAAATGAGTAGAACAGCAAAATGAGCAACTTTAAAATATGATCAGAGCTAGGGGCAAATCAGAAGAAATTGGCTAGCCAGGGTAAGCCCACGACCAGTTCTGAAGCTGTGCTCTGAACTTTCAGTCCAGGAGGAGCAGAAAATCCTGTAAGAGCAGGAAAACCATGTAATGTGAAAGGCAGGTGTACACAACCTATTTGCTGTCTCGTAGCAGGATGTGGCAGGAGCTTGTCTGACATGCTGGGTCATAGATAAGGGTGTTCATCTTTGGGGTGAATGATAGAGCTCAGCAGGTGTTACTGCACAAAACAGTGTTCTCCCCTGATGGATCACAGCCTCCTGCCCATTCCACGACTTAAAATAAATGCTGTTTTATGGGACGTGGCACTACTGTGTCTGAGGCATGGCATACATAGTGGCACCCAGGCTGCGGAGAGCCTGTGGCACTGCACAAAGTGGGTACCCAGCTCTATGGAAGCCTCATGCTCAGTCTGGCAGACCCAGCAGGCCTGGAAGTTCAACAGAGGAGCATGGAAGCAAAGGCCAGGAGATTAATAGTGAGCCATTTAAATGACAGTACTATAGGCATTTCAGAAAGATAAGAACAAAGGATCTGACTGGAGTTGGGCCAAATGCGAGAAAAATTTACCCAATCACACAACTACACAACTACTATCTTGTTGGGTTTAGTATAACAAGATCAATAGCTTAGATAAGATGACTAGATGAATAGTATAGATACCTAGAGAGGGAGTTACTGTTGCAAAATTAAAGCCTGGCATCTAACGTAAATGAAATGCAGAACGATAAAAATAAGTGGGGGACTCCTATTTTGGCAAAAATGCAAAATCCCCCTGACTAACTATGTCAGTGTAGTGAAATACAAAAGACCATAAGAAAGTGTCAAAATCTACCACAAATTCCTGTGCATGACCCAGATTCATGACTTAGAGATATCCATGTGAAATCAGTATCTAGACAAAAACACACAAGGGCAAAGTGTACAAGTGAAGAGAGAGGAATGAAACAAGTGTTCACAATAGGGACGTGAATTCCTGTTTTAAAAGCAGAGGGAGAAAACACTGTGTGCGTGCAGATAAACTACAGTTTTGTCTCTTTTAATGTATGTTAAATAAATGTTCTGAATTACGCTAATTTCAGTTAAAGACCGAGCAAAAGCCTTTATAATCACACCTACAGAGACAGGGCAGGAGCACAGCAGTCCAGACCTATTTTGTTTTAAAATGCCATGGAATGACACCTTGAATTCTCAAGAAGCATCTGAAAAGCAAAGGCAGGAAGACCTTTCTGGGAGAGGGTCTACCTGGCAGCCAGCTCTGATGTTTCCAGCTCTGATGAGGGAGAAGACAAGATGTGGGTGAAACTGTTAGGTGACAGTACATGTGAAGCCTGAGTCAATGAACGGTATGCTGAAAGAAGCAGGTGATCTTGAAACAAAGACCATATCCAGGGATCCTGTCCTGTGGAGCCTGTCTAAGATACTTCAGTAATCACAGGATTTGAAAAAAATCATAACCAGGCACTAAAGATCAGGAAGACATCTGACAGGGATCTGTGGAATTCATGTTCCTCATGTGGGTTCAATTACCCAGCCCCTCTCCAGTTCCATGACTTGTTGTTTCTCAAAATGAGCAGGATATTCCCAGACTAAAAATAAGTATGAATAGTCTACCTGTGATTCTCTACACTAAAGAGGTTATGATCATTTGCCAGTGTGGTTCATCATCACATGAAAGATGTAAATATCCATTATATGTTGAAGGAATGATCAGGAAATCTCTAACACTTCCTTGAGGAATCACAGCCTTTGCACCCTAGGGCAATTGCAGTGAACCTTCTAGTCTAAAAGGGAAACTTCTGGGTAATTATATTGTTAAAAATGGACTTGAAGCACATTCTTCAAATATATGTAAAGTTATTTTCCACTGCCACAGAGACAGCAAAGCTGTCTTGGGAATTTAGCCCTAGATAGGGGCATTAGACTATCTTTTTCAAATCCCATCTGTGAATCCTGGCATTGAGAGTGATGAAAATCCACACCATTCTGTGATCCAGCACAAGCAGACAAATCCCTAGTTACACTGCGATGGACTTGAAAATATTAGCAGAGAAACAAAACCTAAGGAAAACAAGCTCTGTCAAGAACCAGAGATGTGGAAGAACAGCAAAAATGATGAGAAATTAGATGAGACTTCCTCATATTCAGTGTGAGATAGACTACTCAAAGAGCTGCAGGGTTTGGACTGTGTCACTGCAGACATCTGCTCATAGCTCACCAGTTGCAAAGGTGTGGAAAGACTGGGAGGAACTGGTGAAATAGACTGTTCTCTCCCATCTGTGAAATTCAGATCTGTTGCGGGAACCTGGAGGACTGTTTGCTGAACCTGGTAAGAAGAGCCTTGTCTTGCTCACTATTTTGATTTACTTTGGACTGAAGACATTTTCTACTCAATCTGTAGAATAAGAAAGAGATACATCAAAATTAATTGATACAAACAAATTCTCTTTCCTAAGTGGCAAAATATTCAGAGACTATTTCAGACCTGAGTCTGTCAATAAAACCATTCATTCCTTGGCTAAACCTGTGCAAATGAAACAAGGAGGGCAAGGATACCAGCTTTATCAGTTGATCATCCATGCAGTGTAATTGCTAATATTCTCCCTGGCATAGTTTTGAGCTCAGTCCCAGACTGAGCATGGCCTGGGGGACAGCACAGGCTATGGACTATTCTCAGGAAACAGTGAATGTTCTTTGTTTTGGGGAGTGAAGATAGTTTAATCATATAAACATAAGCCTGCTGAACCACTTGCCTACTGGAGCAGGGGAGGGGCATGGATGTTGCTAAGTTCAAATGAGGTCCACAGGCCTGGCTTTCCTTTAATGACAGGGAATGGTGGCTAAAAATTCTATACCTGTAAAAACCTCCTGCTAGAGCTGATGAAGCATCTGTTTCCTACCAAAATAAGCCCTCATAAAGTGTCCCTTTAAAGGTGACATGTTGTCTTGCAGAGAACAGGTGGCTAAACTATGTAATCAGGGGAGGCTGCGTCTGGCATGTCTAATGTTATTTTCTCAAGGTCAGCATGCATGTGAGAAAATTCAGTGCTATGAGTATGAAGAGAAGATGAAGCCTGGGATGGTCAGATGGAGTCTTGAAATCCCCTAAAGCCAAGAAACTGGGAGCAGCCCAAACTAAGCATAAGAATTTGTGAGGAACTTAGTGTAGTAGGTGTTGGTCTGACTAGTTGTTTTCTAGACTGCTGATGAGAAGGAAGAGGAGCCACTCTCTGTTCCTCAACTGTGCTCCTCAGGATGTGTTCAACACTACAAAAGTACCTCTACATACTCCAAGAATCCTTGAGGCATTTAGAACAATTCAAGTAAGATCACTTCCAGATGTATGAGTCACAACCCAAGAGGACCGTTTCCTTTCTACTCTGAGGAGGAATAACAAGGAAGAGAAGACTGAAAGTGGGACACTTGGGGCTCAAGGCAAAACAAAGAGATGTGCCAAGAAGATATTTTCATAAACTGTATGTGTAACACCTTTACAGATGAATATTTTCTGGGTATATGGTTTACTGTTTGACAAAGATGGGAATTATATCTCACTGCAGGATATGCTCCTTGGACAATGTAAAGCTGATGGGTGTCTGCAGCACCTAAATCCATAAAGGTGGAAGACATTTAACAAAGTATGAACTTAAAAAATTGCTGTAGAAGATGTACTATCTTGGTCCTATAAGGCAAGAAAAAAAGAAAAATAAATGTAAGTGAAGAAAAACCCCACCCCAAGTTTGAAATTATAACTCAAAATGCGAGTAAGAAAATAATCCTGAGGAGCATATTCTGATTTAGCTATAAGGAAAACTGGGAAGCTGGGTACACTCTGCTGTTTTTTTATACCATACATGCAGTATTTTGAGGGTGCCCTTGGGCACCCACAGGATGTCTATGCCTAGCACTTCAAGGATAACAGATTTTGTTCCTTAATGCAGTTATTGGGAATTCTGTTACTCCGTGATATTACAGAAGGACTCAATATGGCTTGAAGCACTATTATGTAGCCTTAAAAATGTTCTTTCCATGGAGTCAGAAATGACCAAAAATCCAGGAAATCTTACTAAAAATTACTACTGGAAACAGCATTGATGTCATTGACACATGTGGCATGCCGGGTACCTCGAAGTATATCTAGATTCAGCAGAAAACAATGGCAAACCAGGGGAGGTAGAATTTTGCCTTTTGAAGACTGTTAGCTATACTTACTGTTATACTGCAGTGTATGTGTATACAGCACTCTGCCAAGCAAGATATACTTTTTACTGACCTACTTGTGTTCCAATTTATTGCTAGTGACAACTGTTGTCAATGATCTGGAGAAAATAAATTGAGAATAAAGTAAAAAGACACTGACTGGTCAAAAAAATTAGTAGTTGTTTTAAATCAAATATAAGGGATTTAGTCTTTAAAAAACTTTGGAGTCTGATTAAAATTAAGACTTTAAAGCCACAGCTGGATTATAGTAATTCAGAACTTCATGGATTATGAGATGAAATATTTCATAGGCATCATTTAGGACAAATGCTGCCATTAGGATTACTACATAATTTAGACCTACCATATTGCATTTCTCCAAATTCTCTGCTGTGGTGTTAAACAAATTTGAAAGGCACTGGCTGCCATGTTTAATTTGATCCTTCTAACATGCGAGTCAAATTTGTTGACATTTAACATTTGCAGCCAGTATAATCTGCTACATTTCAGTGATTCCTCTGCACAGGAATTTCCCAATGAAGATCCAGTGAAGCTGGTATTCTGGTGATGTACCCCAGCTACAAGTTGTGGATGACAGCTGCAGTACTTGACAAGCTCCCTCCTCTAGCTAACACAACAGGCATTTAACTGTTTGTGGTTTTAAAGGCCAAATTAAGACATATTTGATTCTGTGTTTTATCTTTTTTTGGCTTTTTAGATTTTTTTTTAGTGGTCTACCAAGTTGCTTGGGGATATTCTACATGGAAGGCACTACAAGTGAACAGTTTAATTGCATCTCTCTCTGAAAAGATGAAACAGTTTTATTGGAGGTGCCTGCCAGAGGAATCACTTGTAACACTAATGGAGAAAGCTAGTGATAAAAGCCTCTCAGATGATAGAGATGCTGACCAAAGCAGATCTCCTATGACTATATCCTAGGGGAAAACGAAACAAACCAGTCCCCTTTTTTTTTGTCTGCAGCTTGAGGGAAAATCAGATGAAGATACAATAGTTTTGTTGTAACTGTTTCTGACGATGTTTTTTTCTAATCCAGAGATGAGCACATACTACAAGTTTGACTTTTATCAGACATTCTGACACCTTTCTGCCTTGTATGAACATGTTTAAACTGCACAAAAATTGAAGAGCTGCAAGTAAATTATAGATATATATAGAGTATTTTAAGAGAAATGAAGAGTTAGGTAATACTTATAAACAGTTTCATGTTTTCTCAATGGAGGTTGTTGAACAAGTGTACCAGGAGAGTTAAAAACATGGAGGGAGGTGGAGAAAGAAGGAGAATAAGGATATATACATGGGAGTTTTCTCCAAAAGAGGTGGAAAACCTGATTACATTTATTCAGCTTATACCTGCTTATGACTGCCATGAATATACACAAAAATTAATCTCACCAGTCCTCTCTTCTTGACATACAAACCAGTTACATCCTTTTGAAGTCCACAGGAATTATTTATACCTCATAGTAGGAAACGTGGTTTCTCTTTATGAGAGGCTGCTGTCTCTCTAGTTAACCTTGAGACCAGATAGTGTGAACACTCATAACAACAACAGTAATAATATAAAAATACTAAAAATCCCAATTCTGGTAAAAAGCAGTTTCTAAGGAAACCAGGCTGTTTGTTATCCCAGGGTTTCCTTTGGTATAAAGGAGTTTGAGATGTCATGGGTGAAAGTCTGGGAATATGAAAAATATGTCAAGGTCACACAGCTCAGAGCTTCAGGCAGTTTGAGGCATACCTTGAACAGAATCTCTTCTATACTATCCAGAAACAAGTATCATTATTTGCATGTCATAACATTACCAGTCAAAAAGAATCTGGATTTTCTAGATACTAGGATTTCAATCTTCAGTTTCACCACTATATCTTATCCAAATAATACTATGTTCTAGATGACTTTGGGAACAAACCAGCTAGTTTAATTTACCAAAAATAAAGACAGTTACAAGCTTAAATTATTTTAAGAGGAGGAGAGCGAGGGAGGTGTGAAGAATGCAGTGGACGTGGCGAGGGTCAGGTATCCCTCCAGACACTCATGCATTCAGTGATCTCTAAGGTACCTTTAAACTGAAACCATTCTATGACTCTACGATTCTATGAATCCTACTATTCTACGGTTAGAAACTTAATTTATGGTGAAAAATTAAGGTTTTATATTTCTCATTCATTTCTCAATGTACAGTAAGTATTACTATAATACTTCAGGCAATGTCTCAGTTCCTGTTGGACAAATTGTATTTTTCTCTCTTTAACTGCTATTGTTTTCTTTATTTTAAAGTCATATGTACTCACATATCATCGAAGATAAGCTTTGTTCTTCTGCAGTCCCTGGGTGTGGTGGACAGAGGAGACCAAGGCTCTGTTTGGAACTGTGGCTTATTGCAGAGAAGAACATTTTCTGAATTGACGTGAATTGCTTTCTAGACAACAAACAGTAGATAAGACATTTAGGAATCGGCTGCTAACTTCAAAAAAACCAAGTAACAAAAACCAGAGCGTCTTTGCACTGTGTTGTAAATTGGAAATTAATTTTCCTGCTATTTCAGCAGGGAGTATGTCTAGGTGTCCTGTCACTGATGGCCACAAATTCACAGCTATTGTTCAGAGGACTTCGTAAAGGGTTTGAATTTCAATATGATACACAGCAGAAACTGAGCTAAACTATTAGCAGCTCTCAAAATATTCTCAAACAGAGTAAGTGAAATTAATAAATAAAAGATCTGTTGTCATTTAGAAGATTAAGTTATACCTCTTGCCTTCAGCTTCCAACTGAGTATTGTATCTTGCTTAGGAGAGCATGGCTCACATTTGATTTGTTTCACACTACACTGGTGATGTGCCTGTGTCACCTGAATTTGTAGTCCAGGTTCCTTTGTGCTCTGGACCCCTGGTCAGCTTGGAAGATCACTTCTGCTGCAGTGGAAGCACATGTCTTTTATCAGTGTCTCATGCACTCCTTCAGCTGCAGCCCTGTTCTTCATGTGGCCTCCTGAGCACCTTTGTCCCACCAAGTGACCTGCTGTGTGGGCTACTGTGCACTGGTAAGGTGCAAAACAGAGGCCCCAGGTGGTTTTTGGTTGATAACTATGCCAAAAAATGCAGTTCCTTGTCAGGTGACAGACAGAAAGGCACCAAGGACATGGGGGAAAAAGCTCTAATGGATAAAAGCTCACTGTGGGCAAGCTTTACTTGCAGTTTCTCACAGAAATTTGAAGGACCACCTGGGCCTGCCAGGTAGGTGCCAGATGGGATGAAACAAAGCTAAGTTTCACACTTACAGTTCATGAGCTTTCATCTTCTATATGGCACATCCAGATCAGTTCATCAGGCTAAAATGTTCAGATGAGTAACCAGATACATAAGAGCTTTATTACAAAGGTTGTTAAATGTTGACCAAATGGTGCATTGCTAGGCTATGCAGAAAATCTCAGTGAAATGCATTTGCTAAGGGTGTGGATCATAAAGCAATCACCTTTTACTTTTGATTTCCAGCACATTTGCCTATGAAGGAATTTAAATTACTTTCAAGATACCCAGTGAAGAATCATAATTATAATTCTGAATGGGTTATAAACTTCTAAATTTATATTTTAGAAGTTAAAATGTTTAAAACTTTACATTTAATTAATAAAAAATAAATGAATAACTATAATATGTTAAAGGCCTTTTTACTGGAATATTTTATGTAATTGGTGTTTTTTTCAATTGAACAAAAGCGTTTGTGAGATATTCCTGAAAAACACAATTTATGGTAACCTGGTTTTGAAAACACGTCCAAAATTAGGATTATATTTACTACTTCCTCCTCCGCTCTCAAAAAACCAGTATATTTAAGTATAAACAAATATATTTAAGTATACACTTAACAGATATGTGGGGCCACTTATCCCCACAGAAAAAGTTCCTGGAAGAGGCCACTGCTACAATTCAGGTAGCTTGTTTTCCTGTAAGTTACCTAGGCACTAATACTTAGGCTTTTGAAGCCTCTTGTATATCAAATAACAAACACAGCAAATAAATACTGAATAAAAAATGTGAATAGCTTTTGTAGCAAGGAGAGCAGCGTGGGCAGCAGAGTGCCTTAACAGCTTCTCCAGATGCTATAGCAGTGGGTATCAAGATGATGGTATCCAAATTGCTTCTTCTAGGTATTTCACATAAAGCAGAACAGTATCATGGTGGGGGGAGGTGACAGTATTCTGCCCTTGATCATCTACTCTCAGTGTCCTGTAGGCTGGAGGGTGTGGTATGATTTTGAAAGATGAGATAAGAGAGAGATGGAAATTCCTTCAATCAAAGAACTAACAGGCTCTTTACTCCAGCATTCTAATCACAGAACTCATGCATAAATGGGGGCAACATCTACTCCTCTCTCTCTCTCTGTGCTCTGAAGGCAGAGGCCACAATGCAGCGTTGTAGTACAGCCTTATCTGGAAGAGTGCTCTGGGCACACTTAGTGTGAGCAAGACTCTGACAGGGTATGAATACTTAGGCTCTGATGGAACTGAGTTGTGAGGCTGGTGCTAAGCTGTTCACTGGTATAAGCAGAATCTGAAGAAGTTTGTTCTAAGATAGGTAGAAGAATTTGTCTGCAGGCACGCCCATGGTTAGGCAGTGGCTGAGTAAGCCCTTATACAGTAGGGGCCTTATGCACCATGAAGGTAGGGGGCTCGCATCATGCCCAAGCAATGCTCTGGAGGCCTAACGCCATTCGTTTTGGGCCATTAGTTTTTACCTTTTGCTTATGGAGCTTTTGTTATTTGCCTGTTTTACAGCCTGACCTCTTTCCTTTCTTCTATGCTTTGCTAAACTCCAAACCAAAAAAGCTGAACTTAGAAAATAACATTCATTATTACAACTTTTTTTTTGCATAACATTCTGCAAAACAGACGTCAATACAAAGTGTAAAATATACTGCTAGGCTTTATAATAGTGAACAACAGCATATACTTACATTGAAGTCTCCAGGATGTGGCTGTGACTGGATTTCACCCTTATGTTTTTTGCTGGAGGAGAGGGAAGGTAATAGACTGCTGCCATTAGGTCTGCTAGAGGAAGTTAAATCATCATTGGAATATTTGTGTTTTGATGCATCAGAGAGGGGAGAGACGGGTGACCGAAGCATTTTCTCATTTTTATTTATTGGTATTGCCAAGCTGGAAATGGAAATTACAGTAATGGAGTGTCACAAAGCTAGCTTTGAGAAAGGTAAATGTTTTATATATTACCAAAACTTTGAATTTAAAACCTGCTGGCAGGATAAAGTCTATTGGTATCTGGAAACGAGCTTACAGTATTGGGACCAAGAGTTCATTTACAAATTTGTATCATGTTTCTTCTCTTTCCCTTCAAGGCAAATTGTCATTCTGGAGTTAATATAAAGTCTGAATCGGAGTACTTGAAAAAAAAAATACAGAGATAAATGGCTACTTGCTCCCCATTTCTTAAGGGATAGCTGGAGATGAAGATTAGGCTCTCAAATGTAAGTTCAGGTTATGGAGCCCTATTTCACCATTACAGGTGACAATTTATAAGCCATGGCAATAAAACCGTATGTGAACTAAAACAGGAAATGTGTTTAAAGATGACTGGCTTGTCTTTGTGCTCAGTGCTCAGCCTTTGGTAGCAGTGTTTATACTAATCTAATGCAGATTTTGAAGACAAAGAAAGATAGGCTGATCATGCAGACAAAAGGAAACATATGCAAACAGTAGACACAGAGAAATGTGAGCTGCTCTATCTTCTAAAGCAGAAAGCTGTAATACAGACAGTATTTTCAGCTTTCATTTATTTGGGAGAAGTTTTGGATCAGAAGTCAGACAGACCATATAAATATGCCCAGAAATAAACTTCAGATGCATTAATTTGAAGAAAATATTTAGCTGAAAATCTTAAAGCAACACACAAAAAAATGCAAGTTTTTTTAAGAAGACAGTTGGCATTAAGACTAAAACTGCAATTAAGGTCAGAAAGACAATTTTAACATTATACTTTCCCCTGTCACATTCCCCTTTATTCAGCCTATTACTTTTTATGGACAATTCTCACTTCTTTATAGTTACTGTATCAGACAATATACACTTAATGGAATCACAAAAAAGAATACAGTAAAAACTATACTTCATTTCTGCACATAATTTCAGGGAACAGAGCTAATTAAATGTGCTCTTATACATTTCTGCATTTATCTGGTAAGTCTTTAAAAAGTAGCTGTAAAAGAAGCCATGAATCGTAATTCAGAACCTTTACTGTTTCACATGGTATAGTACCTTTAAAACACTATGTCAACTGTTTTGCTTTAATGACCAACGGTGTTTACGAAAGCAAGACTCAGTGTAAGATAGACAACTGTGCCCTTCTACCCCTAAGAAAAACAAGATCTTTAGCACTATGTTGAATGTGCAGGCTGATGTTGTAATTTCTTTTCCTCTTTTCAAACATAAACCCATGCCTTGGCTACCCATGTCTATACATCACTGTCGAAGCATGGGCCTAAAGCATCCAAGGGAAGCCATGGCTCTTTCGAAGTATACCCAACCCTCAAAAGCTTGGCCCTGAACTTCTGAGGAGTAGCTGAAATTTCTACTTGTGCTGCACACCTCCTGCATGGCCATTGGACAATGAGTAGGGCTCACCTAAACATACTGTGAGCAGTCAAAGTGCAGCAGCACATCTTATACTGAGAAGCCATGCAGGAGAACTTGCAGCAGAGGACAGTCTCAGAGCTGTCACCTGCTGGTAATGGGCAGACTGTGGAGCTGATACAGGTGCAAGAGATTTGGGGTATCTCTGAGCCTGCAGCCTTTCTTGTCAAAAAGGATCTTACTGAGTCTGCATCTCACGCTGTAATTCCGCAATAGAAAATACTCATGGCTGAAGGTGGTTTTGCTCTTTCATTGCTACCTGCCCTCAGCTGTGCTGCCAAAACTGTCTGTGTGGCTTTACTGGGAGATGAATAATACTAATCTGGCAAAAAAACCCCCAACAAAATAAAAGATGGAAAAAGCCAAAGAAAAAGAAAAAGGAGGAGAAAAAGAAAAAAGAAAAGGAAAAGAGAAAGGAAAAGCAAAAGAAGAAAAAGAAGGAGGAAAAGAAGAGAAAGGAAAAGGAAGAAAAAAGGAGAAAGAGAAGGAGCAGGAGAAGGAGCAGGAGAAGGAGAAGGAAAAGGAAAAAAGGAAGAGTTTTGGTTTCAAACAAGTTTCTCGAGTATATTTACAGGAGACCCTCAGAGGCATCTATGGTGGTATAACTGGAGAGGGGATGTGCCAGCATGAGCAGATGCTGGTTGCAAGAGGACCAGGAGGTCCTGATATCTGTACTGCTGGTTTAGCTACAGCCTCAGAAGCCCTTCCTCAGCTGTGGGAATGTCAGCATTTGATATCATGTCCTACACTAGCACAAACCACAGAAACATCTTGGGAACAGAGCAAACCAGGAGGCAATTGTAGGAACTAGGAAGCAGATGTACACTTCAGACACTGTTTCTCTAACACACAATTGCTACTGGAAGTACTGAATATAATGTCAAGAAAAACACAAATTATTATCTTGCTTCCAGGAAGCACAGAATTAACCTTGAGACACAGCAAGCTATGACAGCCATGCTACTCTGAAAATTAATGCAACGTAAAACATGTGACACAGCAGTAACAGGAACAGCATGTCTGGATGCCACCACCCACAAGAAAGGAACTGTTCTGGGCATTGTTTTCACTTTATGAAATGTATGTGACATGTCAGGACAAAGAAATTGGATGCATATTTTTGAATAAACACTACATATATCAGTTTTCCTTGCGATTTTTTCCAGTATTAATGACAAGAACTGCACAATCTCATAAAAGATGTGTACAATAGAAAAGCCTACTACAATAAATACAAATATTTTCTTATTTTATAGCAGTTTCACCCCAAGAAGTACCTTGATACTACCAGAAAAATAGTTAAAAAAAACCAAACCAAACCAAAAAAACCCCAACTGATGACCAGCATGTACCAAGCAGCATGCAGCTGAACTCTGAGAATCTAAGTTTGCATATCTAAGTTTGACTGCTGGAAGCCCCCAGAGAAACTCCAGTGTCATTGCTCTGACATTGATAAGGCTGTGAGTGCATAAACCATGCCAGTGAGTGCTAAATATTCATCTTTTGTTTTATGCCCTACATCCTTTGAAAATCTCACTTTTTAAAAATTCTAAGTACATTGTCCTAGAATACCTACTAATTACACAGAATGGAATGCTTGTAATCACAAAAATATTGGATCTCAAATGTATTCTGGAGCTGAGTATATATATATATATCAGGCAATGCTATGAGCATTTTTTTTCAATCTTTCCACATAGATGATACATAATTGTAGTTACACAGTCAAACTTAAGGCTTGATACTTGTAACAGTCTAAGCAAAGAAAGGGCTATAAGATGGTTGTTTATATGAATTGGTGCCTACAATACAGTGTTAGGGAATATGTCTTGGACAATCATACTGCTCTAGCTATAATTACTTGTTCCACGAGCCTCACACTTGAGTTCACAACTTCTTTGTGCAACAGGACAAAAATGCAAGTACATGAACGTGTCCGGAGCTACTAATTTGATCATTAAACCAAAAGAACAGTAAACGCATTGGGTAATTTTTCAAAATAAAATGCGATAATTAAAAAATAAATCCTACTGAGGGAAAAGAATAACACCTGACAATAAACTACAACTAGTTGTATGATTCAGTGGTAACTAAGAAGGAAAAAGCTTACCTATTTTCATTCATATTGCAATGATTTGCTGTTGTGATGCTTTGGGCAGAGGCAGCTAATCGTGAAGAACTCTCTCGCTCTAAGTGAGTCTTCTTGATGTCTCTGCACTCTTCCTCATTCTCACACTGAGTGAAGAGAAAAGTAGTAATTTTTCATGGTTTGGATTTACTACAGATCCAAAAATACTTCAGCAAGCCAGGGGCTGGTATTTTCTGTCATTTTGTTACAAATGATGATATTTTCTTTGAGTATGAATCTAACATGGATCAGAGATGATTCATCCTTGTCTTAAAAAATAAAATCTAAAGAGGCAGCCTATGAAGAAAGGGGTACTATATGAAACTTGGTTTCCACCACTTCCCCACTTGAACCAGGGTTGCCACCTTTCAGATACTAAAAAAAGAAGAATGAAAAAATGAAGAAAGATAAAACAATACAGAAGGCTGCTTTAGAGAAATTGTCCTGAAAAATATACAGATCCATCTGCACACATACAGTAGCTTAGAGGGCAAGAGATGACTTGATGCACAGCAAAACTATCCAGAATTTGAGCAGATGGTGATTCCAGTTCAGAATGACTTTTGGGGTCAGATTGGTACAAAAAGACCAGAAAGCCTGCTTGGTGGCCAGCTTTGGCCATGGAGCAGAGGGGGCTTTCCCTTTGGCACCAAAAAGTGAGTGGGAGAAGTAGGGCAGAAGGGTGGATGTGAGCAGAGGGCTGTGCCCACCCAACTGCTGTGACAGTGCTGCTGAGGAGCAGGCAGCTAATGGACTATGGTCCTACTCCTACACCCATAGCCCCAAGGGCAAATAGGGCCACCAGGGTGTTAGGGAGCCAGGATCCAGAACCAGTCAGATCCCAGGTCTCTGCGAATGCATGCCTCACAAAGCCAAGGCTCTCTGCTGGGACTAAAGGGCTTGCCTCTTGCTGACAGTCAGAAGGGAAAAAAGATGCTGCCTCTTCTTTTATCACACACAGTGATACTGTGTAGACTATGACAAGACAGCAGACAGTTGTCCCTTTGCTGACCTGAGCATCATTTCCAAATGCTCAGGATTTGAGAGAAGCCTCAGGAGAGAAAATTATGCTACTATAAAGGCCGTTCCTTCGCTAAGGCACGCAAAGGCACACGCCAGCAGTCAACGCTGTCTCCAAGGAGCTGTGATGCCTCGCGGCCAGGAATTTCAGCACCTCCAAGGATGGCATCTCCCCTGGGGTTTGGCCAGTCCCTACCTGGAAAGCAGGGACAAATCCCAGCTCTGAAAGGCCAGCCTGGAGAAGGCGCTGCCATCGAGCACCGGATGTGGGAACAAGTGGTGTTTGCGTCTCACTTGGAGGCTCCCCTACCCCCTCTGATCGGTTCCCCAGCAGCTCACCTTGCGTTTCCTTCTAGATTTCGGTAAACCCTTCTCTGCGGGGGGTTCAGCACTACTACCCTGCGGGAAGCTGGCCGCCTGGTTTGCTCCGGCGCTCATGGCCAGCGGTTCTTCGGGCAAACGCTCTGGAATCCTGGACAAAAGAGCCAAGTCAATGTTGACCCACAGCGACTTTACCTCATCACTGTCTTTCAGAGGAGACAGGAGCTCATTCCTACCGAAAGGAACCAGGGTGTAAAACTGTTCCTCCAGCTCCTTTGCTATTTCACTACTAGTCCTGGCATTAATAGAGCCAAAGGCACTGCAGCCGCCGTGGGGTTTGCTGGCGGTGCCGGTCCCCGCGTCCTTGGCACCCCGCGGCTCAGGCCCGGCTGCCGCTGGCGCCTTGGGCAGCGGGCGCTCCTCCCGCTCCGACTCAGAGCCTGAGTCGGAGGAGGATGATGAGGATGAAGACTCGGTCTCGATGAACTCCTTGGATTTGGGCGCCGTTTTGCTCGGCCCTCGGGCCCGACGCTTCTCACCAGCTGCAGCTGAGCGGGGCTCCCGGCGGTGCCCCGCTCTGCAGCCGCCGCCGGCGGGCCGGGCCCTGGGCGCCTCGCCAGCGGCACTTTCAGGGAAGCCGTGGCTCCGGGGGGGCTCCTCTGCGCTGGGGCAGAGGGGCCCGTCTCCGGCGGAGTTCCTCTCGGCTCGCCGCGGTGCCTTCTTCCCCGCTGCCCGCCTCGGCGGCCCGCCGTCGGCAGCGAGGGGTGACTTCTGCCGGCTGCCCTTGCTGCCTGGCGCTTTGTTGGCGGTCCTGGGCCGCGGCCCGTCCCCGGCGGCGGCGGCGGCGGCGGCGGCGGCGGTGCGGCTCTCCCCACTGCGGTGCTCGGCCGGGTCCTCAGCCGGGGTCTTCTCTCCTTCCTGCCGCTCTACCTTCACGCGGCCGTAGTAGGGATGGGCTTCCAGCGCCGGGCCATCGTGGTGGGTTAGGATGGGTGCTTTGTGAGGGGTAACTTTGTTCAGCCACTTGTCCAGCTGCCACTTGTTGGACGAGGGCGGCTCAGGCTGAAAGGGAAACAGACGGCAACGAGTTTAGTGCCGAGACCCTGCTGCCCCCACCCCGGGGGTCTCTCAGAGCCACCGAAACGCCGCATCTCTCCGGGCACCACAGAGATTTTCCTTCGGTGCAAGAGCCGCCCCAACCTATGGCAACCCCTTGGCACTTGCCCTGCCTGGCAGGACGGGGCTCACGCCTTGCAAGCGGGGATGTTTTTGGTGTCAGAATGGGGTTTGGAGTTGAGGAGAAGGGTCCATCATTTCCGTGGGTGATTCACAACAGCAGTACTGCCATTGGCTCTACTGGGAAACACCTCCAAGTTTCCAAATAGGAAAAACAAATGCAACGGCGATAGGAAGGGAGGAAAACAAGACAGGGGCTACATCTGAGGCTAGGGGAGGATAGCTATCAGGAAATCTAGGGATGTGTCTTTTGTGTCCTGTGCCATTGCAGTAAATACAGAAAGCCTTTTAAGAGCATACAAAGTGGCATGTTGTGGGGAGTTGGAAGGCTAACCAGGCACTTCATGTAATCTGCCTGGTGTTGACATTATAATACACAAAGATTTGTTGTGTGGTGGTGCTGTCAAGGGTTCATTTGGTGAGAATTGTGTGGTTGTTAGTTTTTCTTTTAATTTCTGTCACAACACTATCAAGTTATAAGAGCACATCTAAAACATAATGGTGTTTGGACAGGGAAGAAGTGGGATAATCATGATTTCAAATGTAACCACAGCTGAGACAATGTTATTTAGAACAATGTGTGGCTGTTTCCTAGTGCTTCTTGCAATTAGTAATTTGAATGTAATGAAATGAAGAGGAAAGGCAAAAACCCCAGAAAGAAATAGATGATGGAGTAGATGGCTAGCCATAACCTAATCCCACAAAAACCAAAGTGAAAAATTTCCTAATTTCCTTATATGGAACCAATATTTGATTCACTAGGCTGTTGCCTGTGAATAATCAAAAACTGTGTCATGAGTCAAACATGAAAACCATCAGTGCTCTGGAAGAAAGTTTGTTCAAGAGAGAATATGCACAGTCTCTAACTTAAAAGAGTATCTTACGTCTTATTTAAAGTAGATGCCTGAGGGCAACACAGGTTTCCTGTACAGTCAAGGGTGCCTTCAGAATCACCCACTGAGGATTGTATTCACTCTACATGGAGCAAAGGCTCCTAAAATAAGCAAAAAAATTATATATTGGAATTCATATGATAAGAATATTCCTTCTAGCTAAAGTTTCTAATTTATTCATTACTGAGCTAGCCCAGACCTATGGGAAGTTTGCAGGACTGCCTTACATTTATGTTTTTTAAAGCATGCTCCCTAATATCTTACATGACGAATTCCTTTCCTGAGCTGTAAATCTTGAAAATGGATGGTCAATATTTCTTTTGGATGAAGCTGTATTTTTACAACCCTTAACTCTTTATCTAAAAATGAACAGCATTTTTTTTTTTTTATTGCTGTTGATAATACAGATAAATTTGTTTGGTGCCATTCACTGTTGGACATACTGAATTTACTAGATATATAATAAAAAGTTCACTATACATGGAAGTCTTTCCACTGTTCAGATGTCTTTCAGAAAGGAATACATCAGAAGCGCATGGCGAAAAATACACCTTTGCCCATAAGTATAGGTCAGAGTGAGTGCCGCTTGAAAGTTCAAAAAACTTTCAATTCATCTGTTACATCCCATTCTGCCTCTTTATGTATCTTGTAATTCTTGAAAACGGTGGCTCATGGATTTCAAGGGATCACAGTAAACCAGCAGAAAGAAGTGAGTACATGCTACAGTGTCATAACCTGGCAGTGCAGTACTTCCCTAGAGTGGTATGTCTGCTATTTAGGCATAATAACTATAGTCGTACCAATCTGTTTGCCAACTACGAACTTTAATAAAAAGGATCAACAGTGTTACCAGATTTACTGGTTTTGTCAGGAGTTTCAGGTACACTTTTGAGGTTTATTTAAATAAAAATTCAAATCCTTGTGGCTTCTGAAAAAAAAAAACCCCTAAGAGCTGCCTGCTAAAAAAATCCTTTAAGATAAAAGTAAAATGTCTGCAGCCTATCAGGTAAATTAAAAGAACCCAAATTTTAAAAATCGGAATTTCAAAACTTTTCTCACTAATTTTGGACCCTGATAGCATTTTGTCAGTGTACATGAGTGATGCTAGTTCATTTTTGGAAGTAATTTATTCAATTGATTGTTCTAACTGAAAATTACTGTACTTTGAAATCGCATTAAAAAAAAAAAGAAGTTACCTTGCAAGAGAAAAAATCATGTCAGCCAAGAATAGATAGCAGGACTGGTAAAAAATGGATTAGGAAAATTCACTTGAAAATTTTTGCCCATCCATTGTACATGCCTAATTGTAATTATTTGTGGGAGAAAAAGAAAATCCCTAATTTCCACTCCACACACCACTCTATGGAAGAAAAGTTGGTTTGCTTGAATGTGAAGTTTTTCAGCAGTACGTAAGGATGGAAATACATATGGATATATATCCAGAGTATTCTGATACCAAAATGCTTTCTTCCCATTGGTTTTAGTGTCATGGAAATATGCTGCCCTTAGGGCCTTTTAGAGAACTGGGCAGTTTTCAACTGGGGTAAAGCCAGTGCTGTCCAGATGGGCACCAGTAATAGGAATAACAGTCTGTGATCAGCTGAATTGCAATTAAATATAGGTTTGGCATGAAAACTCAAACCAGGAAACTTAACAGAACAAAGATATTTTCAGGAATCAACACACCACAGATGTACACATGTGCCAGGCTTCCTGAAGAAACAGGAGGATGTGATACATTTCCTTAAATATTGTGGGTGGATTCATCTGTACAACATAGACACCTATATCTTAGCTAGGCAACAAGTTCCTTCTCCAGTCACTGGACTACTCTTCTAGGGTGTGAAAAATTCCCTCTTGAAATAGACATATGAAATAGGCCAGATGAGCTGGGCCCTAAAAATGTGTTTCCTCTCCACAGACTGTAAAGGGGAGGCTGAGGTGGTGAGCAGATGTAGGTATCTACAGGAGAAGTGTGCAAATTTAGGTGGGATGATTCCCACACAGAATGTCTATATATCTCAGATCTTGTCAAGGCTGCCAAGTGCAACCACAGGCATGAATGGCATGCATCCAAGAAGAAACTTTTGTCAAAATGTTATCCAGAAACACTTTCTAGGGTAAAGGGTTATTAAACAATGCCAGTGTAATGGTGTTACTCTATGCTTGTTACTACAAAGAGGGACCTAAGGCGTGGCTAATAGGTAGTAAACTTGAATTATGACACCACTTTCACTGAGAGGTAAGAGAGCCTATAACATATGCATGGACTTAGCCCACTGTGGGATAGGACTGAGCTGTCCACCATCCTTGCAAGCTATGCCTATTGTAAATCCATGTACTATTTTACCCTTGTAGTAACTTGCCTGTGCTGTCCTGCTATCAAATACTTCACTCAGGGCAATCCCCATAAAATTTGGTGCTTTCCTGTTATATTTAAGGCACAGAAGGCAATGGCGATGAAGAAGAAGATGATGATTATTATTATTACTTTATTGCTACTATTAACATATACTGTAAGGGGTGGTTCTTGGCACAAAGAGTTTTCTGGGGCGAAGGGAGAGTGTAGTTTGCAGTCTTCATCAGTAATAGTCCACAGGACAGCCAAAAACCATGAAGCCTATTTGCAAAGGTAAAGATAGCATCTTCAGTTGGTCTAGTGGTAAAATTCCCTTTTCTTTTGTGTATGTGACTCCTTAAAAAGGAGGAAGAAACTAACAGTTGTGAACTAGTCACAACAGCAAAAGCCGTAAAGGCCATTGCATCTGGTATGTGGAGTTGGTGGGGCTCAGAAAGGGGCATCTTTCTCTTCCAGACTGGTTACTGTTGAGGAGCCATTGATCCTTTGTCCCATGTGATAGCTTCTCTGCTGTCTTCCATTCCCCACTCTTGTCCTCCCTCACAGTAGGAATTCGTGGTTGTCACACCACAGACAGCTTTAGTAAAGGCCCACAGGAAAATTCAATGTAACAAAGAACAAACAAACCAAATTTTTAGTTTCAGAAATGTAGCTTTTTCTATATACTTGACACCGAAAATTTTTTTGTACCATCTGAAAAAGGATAAGATGTCATTGTCTTCCAGATTCCTCATTTATGGAATTAAGGTCGTTCAAAGAATTCATGACTTCAGCAAAGAAACAGGAGATAGAAGTCTCAGTTCCTTGTTCATAATTTTAGGTTTGGCAGTCCACAAAACTTTAACTACTCCCATTAATGTCTGAGGCACCTTAATTTGTCCACATCACTGAAACCAGTCTGAATATTGTCTCCTGTTCTAGTTCAGCCATTATTCTTAGTTTACTGCAGACATAAAGTGAAGACAGCTGAGCTAGTCACTACTGGCTCTAAATAGTCAATGGAAAGAAACAGACACTTTTAGGGTGCAATTCATCTAATCTACTTTATATGTATGCTTTACAATGAGCTGCTTTTACACTTTAGGCAACTGCATTTAGGCACCTGAGGACAACTTGAAAATCTCAAAATGAGATGAGGAAAAAATTACAGAAGACATGAAACAGCACTTGAATTGTTATATAACCTCAAATGCAGAACATGCGCTGTCCCAGAAATAAAAATCTTTGAGTAGATGCATATAATATTTCAGATTAC
>WEKY01056708.1:244393-259137 GCA_013390045.1 Picathartes gymnocephalus | reverse complement strand
GGGGGGCGGGGCAGGGGGAAGAATGAAGGCATCATAATGGTTTGCAGATTTCTACATAAAGTTCCTCCCAACCTTTAAATATGGAGTTCCTGCCCAGCGTTATGCTGGACTACTCAAGTTCATTGAACATGAAAGCACCAGTTAATTGCTAAATCAAAAACCAAGATGTATTTACTTTTTTTGTTTTATCCAATAGATTACGTTTATTTTAAATCTAGAATTGTGTCCTCTACTTAAACTTAGGTGAACATGGCCTCCCTTTAGGGTGCTTCCAAGGACCTGTCTCTTTCCACTTACTGAGTAAGAAACTGGCAAGATAGTTTAGAAAGATGGCTTCACTGGGTGCATAAATGTAAGTTAAGGCATTTATGCAAAGCTAAAAAGACTTCCAGTCAGAGACACCACTTGAGCATGTTTGAACTGGTGCCATCAGTCATATGATAGGCCTGGGAAAGCATTTACTCTTGGGGAAAACACAGGTATCCTACTTCCCTGGGACATCCATACCCTATCTGTGTGTGCTGTCTCCCACATCCCATTAAGGGATGAAAATTGCCTATGAAAATCACTGCAGCCATCACATTTTTGAGTCACTTACATTTTTGTGTAGGCATGTTTCATACAGCATGTCCTAGAAGGCAAACCACACAAATATAATGCAAAGAGACAAGCAATCTGTTGGAGTGGGGCAGCAGTTTCGTGACAATGATCACTGGCAACTCAGGCCCTGTACAAAAGTAGTTCCACAGATCTCAAGTGGATATGTATAAAATGCTTAAGAGCAGGCACTTCCTCCGTGTTTCCTTGACTTAGCTCTCTGCTGGACTTTACGACATCCATGACCTGCCTCAGTTAATTAGCTTCCTGCATTTCCTGAGGAATTGCTGCTCTTGGGTCCAAGTATGGGTGTCTGCCTAGATAGCAACCACTCCTCCCTTCCTGTGCTTGTCCTCCTTTCATCTCATATTTCCTTCCCCTATCTTTCTTCTCATTGCCCCTTTTTTTCCACCTTTTGAGATCCCACAGGGAGAGGACAGACGGAGCATGAGATCTTTGCACTAGTTCCAGGAGGGAATTAGGCAGAGAGATAACAAGGTCTTAACAGGTCAGATGAGAAAGCTCAGAATGGGAAATAAGACATGGGCTACTGCAGGGAGAGCAACAAGAGAGACTGGAAAGAAGAGAGAGAGATGTAGGAAGTGGACAAATTGAGAGGAACATTAACTGGAAATGAGTCTGAAAGTACTGTGAAGGAAAGACAGAAGATAAGTGTTAAATAAGGAACAAAAGTGACAGAACCTAAGAAAAATATATTGAGCATGTTTCTGTGAGTACTGCATTTTGCTCAACTGGAAACATGGCTGCAAATAACCAAGGAAAATATGAGGAAATTTTGCTGTTTTTTCAGTATATTTTTTTTTCAGGGTGAGAGAATAGGTGAGACAGTTTTGGGGGGAGGATTCTAGTGATTGGATGGTTTATGGAGAGTAGGAAAATACACTGACTGTATTTCATGTGTATTTACAATCTTGCCGCTAGATTTTTGAATATTTTTACATACATTAATGTGTGTGATGTGGCTGTGGAGTTCATAGTTTAATTCTAAACGTGTGTATTGACCAAAACATGTAAAAATGTCAATCCTGGTAGAAAAGCAGAACAGAGAAAGCAGCTTTGTTGTGTCTGTTGAGCTTTCTGCAGAGGTGAAACCAGAAGGTGTCACAGCACTGGCACCTTAATTGTAGTTTGTCTAGGGCTTGTCTACATGTGGAAATTTTCAGTGCTAGCTTTCCAGATGACTAGTTTGGGCTCGGTGTTTTGCACCATGAGTAATTCAGTTTAGTCCATTTTGGAGGTGAATTGAAAGAAATTACATAAAGGCAGCAGTAGCAGAGAATAAGTCACTTAGAGAGTGAGGCAAGGGAAGTGCATGTGTGAACAACTGGTTTCTTTTAAAAATCCATCCTCAAACTGATTTTCTAACAGCCTCCCTGTGTAGAGAAGCCTTTAGTTCCCTTGCAGTGCTGGGAGCCCACATCAGGACTTACACACTCAGCAAGCCATTGCTATGGAGGCAGAGTTGCATAAAACTTCGAGCCAGCTGTGAGCCTTGCAAGGTGCTCCACTCATCTCCAATTTGAGGAAAATGCAACAGGGTTATTTCTTTCTTCATTTTTGTTTCAAATGCTTTAATCTGCCCCAAGATCCCCTGCCACTTACATTTCACAGCATGCCAGGAGGAGGATCCTTGGGTCTTTCTCTCCCTTTTTTTTTTTTCCTTTCCATACACAGCCTCCTTGTGTTGGCTTGGCTGGGAAAAGGTGTGAGTGGGTGTAGTAACAGAGTGCCTCTCTAAATCACAAAGAGAGAAGCCCTTACCTCTGGGCTGGAGTAATGCGAGGGCTTGCTGCCGTCACTCTCGCTGGAGCTGCTTTCGCTCTCTGAGTCAGACTCGGAGCTGGTCTCGGATTCACTGGAGCTGCTGCTGCTCGACCCCTTGCTGGAGAGTCCCGAGACTCGAGCGTTGGACTGCGGCACCACCAGGCTGCCAGCCCCACACACAGCCCATCAGGGTGCGGGGACAGGGGAGGGAAGAGAAGAAAACAGGAACATAAACATAAAAAAACCCCACAGATAAGAACCATGCTGTTTTAGGGAGAATACCTCTCTGAATGCCTGTGAGCTTGTCTCTGCTGCTAATGAATAGTGAAGTGACTTCAATATTACATTGCTATAATTGGGGGGGAAATACGGAGTTACTCTCATATCCATTTAAATCCACAGCCTTTGCCATCTTTTTCATCTGAGGGTAGAGTCACGTTTTTGCTTCAGCTTGTCTCTTTTCCCATTCCACAGATATTTTAGGATATATTAAAAATACCAAGTGTTAAAAAGCAGTATAGAAAGCAGTTTTATGCTGTCTAATGAACACTCAGCCCAGAGGTGAAAGCAGGAGACCAAAAAGGTGAACAATTAAGAAACGGAGTTGAGCCCCACACTATCAGTCGTAAGTAGTAATAGCAATAACCATAAAAATAACAATAATAATACATCTTCACTGGAGCTTCCAACACTCATCTTCCATTTTGCACACTTCTTCACCTATCCATAAATAATGTGGTTACCTGTATATACCATCTTGATATTGACAATTCAAGATCTAAGACTCAGCCTGCAAAAACTTGAAGAGCTCAGGCTTGTGTTTTTGCGTGTCAGCAGTGCAGTGCTGTCAGCAGAGCTACTTGCCTTCTTTAAAGTTATGTTTGCATGCAAGTGTTTGTATTATCAGGCCTGACAGCAGAAGTGTGTATTTTCCTGAAATAGTTGACCATGCATATTAAAAATATCACAGTCATAAAGACTTGAGTTGAAATATCATATTAAGTCATCCAGCTTATATCCCCAGGTAGTGGAATATTGTTCCCTATAGCAGGGTGCATTTTCTAGTGAGTTGTCCAATTTGATTTTAAATGACTTGAATGCAGCTTTTACGTTTACCTCTGGGAAACTTCTCTTCAAACTAACGCAAATTCCACTGTCAGAAATTTCTCCCTACATTCAACCTGAAGTTACCCTTTTAAAATTTTTGTTGTTACTTATTATTTCATTGTATTACTAATAGTTACTATGATAAATTATCTTCCTCCCTTTTTGCTCTCACATTTTTGCAGATTGTTTTCCTGCCCTACTTCAGTCACCTTTCAGACAAGGCCTTACACATTCACTTCTTCTGATCTTTCTTCATAAGTCATTATCTCCACGGATATGGGATCATTTTTATGGCTCTTTTCTGAACTCATTCCAATTTGTCTCTATCTCTCTGATAAAAGGGTGCCCAAAACACAGTGCAGCATTTTAGATGGCTTCTCACTACAACCCTACACTGAAGGGCTATTACCTTCCTACTCCTTGATGCGTTGCTTCTGTAAACATATATCCGAGCTGTGAGGGAATGTATAGTCCATTAACATCCCTACCTCTCTTTCAACACTGCTTTCTTCAGAATTCCTCTACTGATAGCTACATGATTATTTGCTTCCAGAGAGCTTAGCTCGCTTTTTTTCTTCATACCAGATCTCAATTTCTTCTTTTACCTTGCAAGCTTCTAGCTCCTTTTGATTTATTTCACTGCCCTCAGAGGTGTCTGCAGCAACTTCTAATTTAGTACCAAATGCAAACTTAATTAAATAGTTATTCAATTCCTTTTCCAGATCATTAATGAGACTGTTAAATAAACCCCACATGAAACACACTGGTACCCTGATAACCATCTCTTTCCAACTCCATTCACCGGTGTTTATCATTACCCTTGTTTATGCTCCATCAGTCCAATACTGTGGCTAATGCAATGTGATCTTGGAGATGCATTTTGTGAGAAATAACATCTAATAATTAATTACAGTTCTGCTATGTTGCACCTAATGAATTGTCTTTACATACTAATGGTGCTTCTTATTATGGAATACTGATACCTGACACCTTGCACAAGCCACATATGACAGGCAATTCCCAAGGTTTTGAAAAGAGGCCAGGCCATCAGAGATGCGGTTTCAACTCCACAATTCCCCATGGCTGCACACTTTCTGGCCCTCTCCCTGCCTCCCCTAACATATGCCAGCCGTTCCCCTCTGGACCACCTGTCCTGCACGAGCCAGTACTCCCACCATATTGTCTTTACTTGCAGCATCCCCACTGCCTTTTGCTAGGAAGTGGCACAGCTGCTTGTGGCTTTCTTGCTCCAGAGACTTTCTGGTTGCTTGGGGAATCATGACACTGTTGGAGAGCTTTCTGCACCCTTTAAAGCACAGTGGGGCCAGGCAGTGAAGAAAATCTCACCTGTGATCTCACCTGACTAATTAAAACCAAGTAAAATAAATGGGAGAGGGAGTAGCTGACATCCATTTATATTTTTGATCTTTATTTCCATCCTTGTAACCACTGGACATAAAGAGAGTGATGGCAGTAAAAGCTCGTGCTCTGTCAGATGGCTTGGTGCTACACGTGGTCACAGGAGTGTCTGCCAACTCCTGGGTGGCAAGAGGTCTGTCTTCATGCACAGGCATTAAATGTACTAGTTACAGGGGGTGCCTTTAAAAATTTGTTATTTTGTCTAGCCATAGAGGTGCAGTAAGGACAAGATTTCAGGCAGCCATTTGTGTAACTTCATTAAGGCACAGAGGTGACAGAAACAGCTGAAAAGCTTGTAAAAAGTTTACCTTCTTGGAGAAGGAAAATTGGTATTTTGTAAACAGCTTCAGGACAATGCAGCTTTCCGCTTGTACAGGTTGCCCAGTGAACTCCAGATTTAAGTTGCTCACTTATATTAACAGATTGCAGTTAATAAAATAGTGATAGCTATATACAAGCCATTATGAATAGATTTTGTGGTTTTGATTTTTCTTCCTTAAGAGAACATGGAAAGAATATGAAAAGTTAACTGCCTTTTCCGACAGTGTAGCTTAGGGAATGCTTTTGACAGTGTCTGACTCTGATGGATTTCCAGTCTCTCCACGACAGCATTGAACTGAAAAATTCTTCAGCATCACAAAACATCTGCACATTAATGTCCTGCCCTTAGTGACTGTGGTTTTAATTTTTAAACCATCATTTTTATTTGTCATTGACTGAAGTATTCAGAAATTGCTATATAGGGGATGGCAGGGAAAAACCCATGGTAATATTTCTTTCCTGTTGTGACATGAAATGTTTTTCTAGGCTGCTGAATAGAAATTGTTACTACAGCCCTAGATATAAAATATAACTGTTGGACTCTTCAAAAACATCTGGAAATCTATGTTTGCTCTTCTAATGGTAGCCGATATACTACAAAAATTAAACATTACAATATTTTCCCATTTATGCTGGTACTACTGAAGTCTCCTGTCCTCCTTCTAGTTTTTCATTTTTGAAATAGAGCACATTCTTATAAGGATCCTCATTATACTATAATGACCAGGGTAATAACAGTTACATCTGTCTTCATGCATTCTTATTAAAAAACAACCGTTTTAAAAAAATTGATGACTTTTATTTTGGACTGCTCTTTCTGAAGGATGTAAGCAAGATCATGCAGTTAGACTGATTTACATTTTAATGGCTGTGACACATAACATTCATGCATATTTTGCTACTGGTTTATGCCCCAAAATTAATTACCACATCATAGAATTTATATTTTTATTTTAAGGAATTAAATAACAATTTGGGTGAGAACTACTTTTCTTTAAAGCCCTTCATCAGAATATGCACTGACTTAAGAGGGAGAGTAAATACCTTGTAAATTTGCCAGAAGTTTAGTAATAAGACCATTTAAAAAACAACACATCAGCTGAAGTTTCTGATCAGATACCTCCCATCATCCTGGCTAGAGGGGACCTGGGCACCTAATTGCCACGCAAGTCTCCAACAACCTGTTTTCCTGCACTGTCTAGTGGACAACTGACCCTTCTGAGAAGAACTGCTAGATTCCTTGTAGCTTCAATTTTTCTCATATGTGCAGGTTCAGAAACCCAGTGATTTGGGGAGATTATTACTTCTTCCCCACTCAAACTAACTTGTGATCCAAGTTGAGAGGTGGAGCCATCTCAGTCCCTGGAAAAGGCCGAGAGTTTATTCGTGTGGGACCATTTGTTAGCTGCATGGCCAGGGCCAGCCTTTGAATGGCATCAGTGGTTTTAACAGTTATGCAGGAGTTTGCTATTCAGTCAGTGGTGACAGCTTCCCAAATGAGATTACTTTGGTGGCCCTCAGGAGATCTGTTCAGGTTAATCATGCTGGATCTGAGTCCCACTCTATGCTTCATATTAAGCTGGTGCTTACAGCTGCACTATTTCCCATGATAGTAAATCACGGCATTCAGCACTGGCCATGAGAAGTTCCCAGGCTAGGCATATGCTGCATTGCAGGAATTCAGTCCCAAAGACATGCAGCGTGGATAAAGGTGCAAGTAAAACTGATGCAGTTCTTTACCAAACTGCAAGTGTTCAGTGACAATATAAGTAGATTCAAAAGAGAAAAGTCCCTCTGATGCTGAAGAACTTGAGATCCCAGTTCTTCATTGTGTAACAATAGGAAGGCACTGTATACCTACTTTACACAGGCATGAATGATGATCAAGAATGCAACACAAAGGAGAATCAGGCCCTGGAGAAATGCCTCAGCCAAAGGAACATAGCAGAGCAAGCCTCTCAAATACTTTTCCAGCCACAACAGTGGCTACGCAAATGCTCATAGAATCATTAAGATGGAATTGGAAAAGACCTCCAAGATCATCAAGTCCAACCTTTGACCAAACACCACCAGGCCCACTAAACCATATTGCAAAGTGCCGTGACTACTCATTTTTTGAACAGTTTAGGTATGGTGACTCCACCACTTCCCTTTACCACTCTTTCAGTGAAGAATTTTTCCTAATATCCAATCTGAACCTCCCTTGGCACAACTTGAAGCCATTTTCTCTTGTCCTGTCACTGGCTGCACGGAAGACAAGGCTGACACCCACCTCACCACCATCACCTTTAAGGTAGTTGTAGAGAGCAATAAGTTCTACCCTGAGTCTTCTTTTCAGCGTAAATGAGCCCGGTTTCCTCAGATGCCTCTCAGGGGACTTATGTTCCAGAACTTTCACTGGCATTGCTGCCCTTCTCTGGATACAGTCCAGCACCTCAATGTCCTTCTTGTATGAGGTGCCTCAAACTGAATACAGTACTTGAGGTGTGGCTTCCTCAGTGCCAAGCAGGGGGAAAATGCTTCATATTTTAGAGTCCAGTTGGTCTATGTAATTCCACTTTGCAAGAATTTTATCCACAGTTTTCTTATCAAAAAGGTCACTAACACTATCAGACATTATCTGCTGTATTTGTTTTTGTGTCTGGAGATAGGACACTATTTATCCAGTGTCATCTGCACAGCTGTGATCATCTAAACTATTTTTCTTCTAAATCTCACTCTACTGTGCAACTGCGAAGTGGCTGTGACTTCCCAGAGGAGAGAGAAATGCAATGACTAGTGAGAAGAGCTTATTTAAATAAACAAGTGACATTGTTAGGGATCACACTGTCAACACTGAGAGGTAAGCATGGAGAAGGTGATTCAAATTCATATGTCGCAAACATTTGAGAAAATCCTAAGAAAGGCTGTATGAATATTTGGAGTATTTGAGATACCCAGAAAAAAAAAAAAATCTATCACTATCTAAAAAATCAAGGCCAATTGTGGGAAAACAATACTCTGAAATAGACACCAGTGCCTTAGCTGGTATAAACTGTCATAGCTCCATTGACCTCAATTAGGCTACAATGATTTAAATCCAACAGTAAATCTGACCAAGACTCTGAAACAGTATTTCATATTCACTGATGAAAACATATCCCATGGTTTAAAGGAGCTCTGTTGGCAGAACCTCTATTTTCATTCCAGATTAAAGTATCTGAAACACCACTTCCTTCTTCCCTCAGAGCCAACCTAAAACCAATTGAAGGTCTTTTACGGAAAACTCTTTATTCTTTTGTTGCGAGAAGTAAATTCCACATGGCGCTTCCTCAAAGCACAGACTGTGAACATGGTGCCAAGATCTGTATAAATATCTCTGCTGCCTGGCACTGAAGATATTGCATGTCTTTTATGCACACAGTAGGGAATTCCTGTCTCAGTAATTGTGAATGGATCACAGAAGCCATGAAAATGCCTGCTAATGCCCACTTCTTGCTGCTGCCTCTGTGTATTTTTCAAATTCTCTTCCAGCAAAGACCTCTGAAGCATGGGAATTATCTGGACGTGCAGATCAGGTCATCCCAATATTGTAACAGAACATATGGGGATATCTTCTGAGGCAACTGTAGAATGCCAAGAAATAGCATGATAAGGATAGCCTACGGAATGGAGGTTGACCTCATCCATTTGTTTCAGGACAAAATCATGCTGATAAAAGGGAAATGATACCATAAACTCTAGAACCAGATACCACCATGGTTTAAAATACCAGTACAAAGTCTGGTTGTATATTTAACATTCAAAGATTACTAGTCACAGAGTTGTAGAAAGGCTTGGGTTGGAAGGCACCTTAAAGATCATCTAGCTCCAACTCCTCTGATCTTTAGGGTCTGTTCTAACCCAAGCCTTTCCATGACTCCATGCTTCTATGATAAAAAGGTTCTCTTCTAGTTTTAGGTCTGCCCCATTGTGTCTGAATGACCAAATCAAATGACCCTTCCAGGGCTCCAGCCACCATCCCATTCAGGGGTGTGACTGAACTTCCTACCATCAGTGTGTTAGGAGACATCATTCATTATTCTTTAAAAAGCACTTGGATATCCTTTTTCTGAAGTCAGTATGGTTTTGTGCCTTTGCTAACTATAAGCATTAAACCAATTAACTGTCTGAATTCTTTCCAGTTACCAATTGCAAAAGCCTATCATTCACTAACAAGAAAAGACAGCTAGCCCTGCCATGGCCTGCTGTTCCAGCCTGAATGCAAAAAAATGAGGCTCAACACTTTCCTTGCTCCAGGTAAACGATTTCCCAGGAGTCTGTTAATATCTTTAGGAAACAGAGAAATGTTTTCATACCTTATTCCTGTAATGGATGAGGTATGGAATGGGAGTCATGATGAGTGAGAGTCCTGGAGGTTGTTTGGCTTGTCACAATATATAACGCTTCTGTGAAAGCACTGCATTACCTTAGCTGCACCACCTTTGCACAGCACAGCTAATAAAGTACAGCTGCCAAGAACGGAGTGCATAGGCCCCGCCTATATTTTAACACTTTCCCTGGAAGCTTCTTAAATAGTCTGCGCTGACAAGATGACAAGTATCATCTGATAATGCAAACTGAAGGCAAACCAGATCTCTCTGAAGAGACTCAGGTGTGCACTGTGCAATTGCACCTTAATTGTCAGAATAGTCGCTAAAGAAAAATTGATAGGAAAGGCTGTTTAAAAGAACAAGCTATGAAACTCATGCACACGCATACACAAAAAAACCCTGAAGAAAATCCAGTCTGGCAAAGGGCATCTACTTAAGGTCTAGTTGATACTGGAGGCAGCCAAATTGCAGCTCCCACGGTGAAGGAATATGGTAGAAAAGAGAAAGCCACTAGAAAAAAAACCACCTTGAGTTAAAAAAAAACCCCTCCTAAAATAAAATGCTATGTAACAATTAATAGTGACACCTCTGTATAAATCGGTCTATCAAGAGGAGCGTGTGTCGGGGTATCTGAGATGGAAGGGTCCAGTAGACCTGGAGAAGAATTAACGTGGGGATGAAGTGATTAGTCAGCAGGCTGACAGCTGTGCTGGGAGCCTGGTGCCAGATTCCAGCATCTGCTTTCCACTGCTGCCAAGTGTTTGCTTGTCGCTCCAGATTAATGGAGCATCAGCAGTGTTTTATTTGACCTGCTCACAAGAAAAATAAAACAACTCTGACTTCCTTGGTGTGTTTGTCATTGACCTTGCATCAGCTGAATATCAGCAGAGAGAATCCCTCGTCCGGGCGAGTTAACTCTTTAGTAGAAGAGGACTGATAAGGGTCTTTTTACCTTGGTAGTTCAATTAGTCTCTTAATGGCTCAAAGTACAGTGACTTGAAAAGAAGAAATGACAGGCATAGTCTATGTGTCCTATATTGTCCTTGGAACATGGCCTTGGACCAATGGCCTGGAGAATGATGAACAGCTTTGAGAACAGTCCATGAACAGCACCCTTCTGCCTCCCCTGTGAAATCAGGAAGAAATCTCTATAGAGACTTTTTTTGACAGGGAGGGAGGGTGGGGCAGAAATAAATTGGAACTGGGAGAATATTCAGTCATAGAACAGTCATTTCCCCCTGAGACCAAGGGCAATGGCTTTTGTGTGTTTTCCTTCATATGTACCCCAAAACTTTCAATTTTTCTTTTTTTTGCATAATTTGGCCATGTTCAGAACTTTTTATTTGAGATCCCTCTATTGTCTGGTCAAGGCCAGTTTGCGCCCTCTGGAGATTCCTACCTCTCTTGATGGACTAGAAAGAGTCTAAGATCATAAGGATTGCTTAAACTGTGTGCTTGGTATGCCCAACACCTTGTGCATTGTAATCTGTATGGGAAGCCAGGAAGGTTTGGTTCAGATTCCTCTTCATAATTTTCATTTCAGGGTTCAGTCACCTCTCTCCAGTTTTCCCAAGGACTGGCGTTGGTATCCAATATGAAGACCTATATCCACTCCCAACTCAGTACCCCACTATTTCATTAGACTGCTATCAAAATCTGATCCCCTGTCAGATTCAATTATATCAGTACCACCTGTCTCAGGAACAGATCCTCCACTGACATTTTGAAAGTGATTCCAGCAGCCTGGTTGGCTTCAACCCTCCAAGAGACATGTTAGAAAAATAAAGGTAATTAAGCACTGGAACCTATCATCAGTGAAGATAAGGAACATCAGCCATTGCAGAAACTAGGCAAAGGAGCAATGCAAAGTATTCTGTAGAGTGGCTTTAACCCACCATTTTCAATATGTCTTATCAGGAGATTTTAATACTGTTTCACCAGATATTAGCCTGGGTGTTGCTCTTTTTGTCTTGTTTATTTCCTAAAACATGAAGTATAAATGTACTTCTATCAAAGAGAACAGCAATTTTTGCTTGTGAGTGACAGCTTCATCAAGCTTCAGAAGAAAACCACAGCAGTGCAGACTAGGAAATCTGGCCTACCATCACCTTATTTCACAATTACTGTTAATATAACTCATGTTGTGTCTGACCATCAAAACAAACAACCTTTCATAGTCTTCAGACACAGTCATACCTTGCCTCAGCACAGCAGTCTTTTGCCTCACTCAGCAGAGCCCTGGGTATGGTTCTGCCTTGCAAGACCGCTCGCTTAGCTCTGAGAGTCCAAATACAGATGAACTTGTGCAGATAAAATTACTAACTACCATAATGGCTGTCCAAATGGGTACAATAAATTTCAGCATGAGACAAACTCTCTCAGGTTTTACTGGCTCTTAATGTTGCTGCTGCCAGCTTTAGTGTTACTCTTTGACTCAAGCCATATTCTGTTGTCTCCCAAAGGTCTTTTTGGCCCGTCAGCTCTAATCAATATGCTGCCTTGAGAAGGAGCTTGTTTTAAGTAGGTTTGCTCACCATAAAGAACCATATAAAGAAAATTTGACTTCTAGTCCTTGTCAGCATATATCACTCCCTATGCAGAACAGCATTTAGATGGTCTGTTATTTGAATCCAAGTGCTCTCTTTTATATGTTTCAAAAAATGACAAATGCCTGGAAAAATGCATAGTTGGTTCTACAGAAGACATTAGGCAGACTCAGGAATGGCAAGCAGAACAGCTAATAAAGCCCAGAATTGTAGCAGAGAGGATGTTAAAAGCTAATTAGTTTGAGATTATTTGAAGACTTGTAAAATGTTCTTCTGTTCTCCTTTCTGTTGTAGGCACAGCCTGTTTTCCATTGTCATCCAAAAATACTTTAAAATGTTTTTAGAAGGAGTTTCCCAGGACATGCTGTTTACCTATTATTGACATGTTAGCTGGAAATAACAAATGTTTAAAACAAATTTTCAACCATTGAGTATTTGCCTGTGATGCAGCCTCAGGTTTTGAGGGGTCTGAGCCACTGGGAAAAAAACTTCTGCCATTCTGACCAGGCTGAGATTCTTGACCCCTTATTCTGGTTTAATAATACCGTACTTTACAAGTTGGATAAGAGTACTCAGAAGTGCTCCTGAAGAGCAGGAATAGTCTTTCTAGTGGGGGTGTCAGGATCTGACCTACTGTAACCCAGCTAACACAATGTGCAGATAACTGATGAAGGATTTTGAAGCGGAGAGCAGTATCTATGAGTAACCTTTGCTGTGCCTTCATCAGGTATAATGTGGTCTGTGAAAAACTATGAAGAAGTATGATACGCACAAATATATAAATGTTACAAAGAGTTATATAAATTGTCCTTTACAATTCAAAGGAAAATTGAATGTGAATTGCATCTTTTTGTTAGATGTTATCCATGGGAAGCAAACTTGAGGTTTGCTCACGCACACACGGATGATGAGGAGAGGCAGAAATAAATTTCAAAGTAAATATAATTTTATTTGCTTTATTAATCTAGAATGTGGTACCAATGTGTCTGGACTCAGTGGTTCTCCAGCTGCAACCTCCTGCAGGATGTTATCAATCTTTTATTTCTGTGAAATGTGCTACCAACTACTACGAAAAACACTAGATCTGTATGACATTTTAATTAAAAAAAAAAAAATTGGTCTTATACCATGCTGTGTCCTGATGTAGTTAAACATATATCTTCCAATATACCTTTCAATCTGTATCTCACATGTTTTGCTGTTCATTAACCACCACACATCTTTTTAGGTTTCCTGTGAATTTACAATATCACTAAAGCATGTGGAGGTACCTTTGCCTATTCTTCAATGCATCTTTTGCTCTCCCTGCCCTTCCCAGTGGGGCAGAAAGGAAATGCACACGATAGTGGGGAGAGGGCACAAGGACAGGGAGAAATATTGCTAGTTGGTGCTGCTTCCCCCTCCCAGTGGCACAACAAGCTGTTGCTGTCTTCGTCCTCTCTGTGCCCCCAGGCCAATAGCCCCTTTCTGGCACCAGTGTCTCAGACATGCCTGTGCCTGCCTGAGCTACTGCATGGTCTGGGATGGGCTGTGCCAAGTGGAAAGCCTCTTCAGAGCAGGAATGTGCGTTCAGCAGTGGCATCCAGCACGGACACTGTTAAAGGTGTAGGAGTCAACATGTGTTGCTGCTGAGAGTTCAGCACCCAGCTGTGAGGATGTACATTCAGTGCTTCTTTAAAAGGGTATCACATCACCTGCCTGCAGCTGGGAAACAGCTGGGGAAAAGTTGGAGAGTCTGCACAAGAGCTTTGCTGAGATGAGACACAGATTTCCAGGAGAGTATGATTTTCCATAGTCAGTTCAGCATGAAAGTAACTCTCGGGGACCTTTTTTTTACCACCCCAACATGACCCTAAGTGCAGCTAGGCAAGCTTCAGCTTGGGAAGAAAGATCAACTGCTGGGTCTTTGCCATTATCTTAGGCACTAGGGGAGAAAGCTAGATGACTTTGCTGTAACTACTAGCTTGAAGACCCCAGCAGGCCTTCAGACAGTTTTATTAATCATAAAAGTCATTAAAAATGGCCAATTCCTCAGGGGCAAAGTGAAAACAAAACCTTGGAAGAACGAATCAGAGCAGGCATCTCCCATTCGTAAGAGCACTCCATTCAACATTTTCTGCAGGAAATTGAAAGGGAATATTTAGGACTGATACTCCCAAGCAATATAATCTAATGATTTCTCAGGGAAGGGGCAAGCTTCCTTATGGACTTAGATTGCAACAAAGAAAAATATTGATGGACTTTGTGTACAACTGGGAAGCAATGAACTCTCAGTCTGTTGACTCAGAGGTTTGTGTGTCACATCCAGAATCAGCAAGATAATTTGCCTTTGCCTTTGAACTTAGCCTTTCCTCTTTACTTTTCTGCTTTCCCCTGGCCTCTGCCTGGATCCATATCTGGGCTCTGCAGTACAGAAGAGACATGGAGACCAGCAAAGTGCCATGGAGATGATTAAGGGATTAGAACTTCTTTCACATGAAGAGGCTGAGATGGCTGGGAGGGATAAATACCTGATAGGAGGAAGTAAAGAAGACAGACCCAGGCTCTTCTCACTGGTGCCCAGTGACGGGACAAGAAGCAAAGAACAAAAATTGAAATACAGGAAGTTCCATCTGAA
>WEKY01056708.1:188091-239257 GCA_013390045.1 Picathartes gymnocephalus | reverse complement strand
GAAAGCTGAGGGTGATCTGACAACTGGAGAAGCCCAAAATTAGGTCCTTCTCAGAGCTCCACTTTTCAATATCATTATTTCAAAAATGTAGGCTACAGCTTTCATGTTAGAATACCAGCAGTGTTGTTTTTCTATAAACTGGCACTCTTCCCCCAAGTCCTGTGGGAGATATTTGCACTAGGGGTGTTTGCACCAGAAAGTTTCAAACTGGAAAAATGAGCGTGCTTCTTATTAGGTTCAGCAAACTGGGAATCTGCCAGCATTTTATAAAACTGCTCATTTTCTGAGTCTTAGCTCTCTCACCACATTTTTTTTTTTTTTTAATTGAGCATAGGACAAGCTCTATCTTATTAAGTGAAAACAAAAGAGTGAGAAGTTGGAAATTGCCAGGAAGCCTGGGAAAGACCGATATTCAGCTGAGATTTCATCCCATGTTTTCCTGTTGACCTCACAGGCTCTCGACACAAGAGCTCTGAGTACATTAAAGAAAGGCCACAGTTTCATTTGGTCCTGTGAACATCGGCAATATGTTATGGGGACAATATACAAGCTTGAAAGGGAAAAAACGCAGCAATGTCCCCATGCCCTGGAGGTTTTGTCTGGTGCAATGCTGTTTAACCAGAGCACTGTGAGGTTTTAAATGGCCATATGAGATTTATAGTAGGTCATGACCAGATCTCTTTTCAGGGCAAAGTTTGAAAAGTCTATTTGTCTCAAAATTTAAAAAAAGAGTCTGGTAATTCTCCAAGGTTTTTCCTCTTCCTTCAGGCAACTATTTTTGCCTGGCCAGAGTTCCTAAACCCTCCCCATGAGCCCTTTTAATGTGGGAATTATTGTCCTAGTGTTTGCTATCAAAGAAATAATACTGAAGATACAAATATTTACAAACCCACTCTAACTCCACATGGTCAGTATCAAGCTTATTAAGTCTTAGAAAAAGGAACGTCATGACCTTAAAAGAAGTGGCTTCAGGAAATCAGTATTTGAGGGCATTATTAGCAGGGAAGAGTGATGGCTCCTGCTGTGTGTCCCTGAGACTGGGGCAGCTGGAGGAGACTGGTAGGAGGTGGGGTTTCCAGGGAAGGTTCCAGGCACCCCAGTGGGGTCAGGGTGGTTTTGAGGAATAGGGAAAGGGAAGCCCGGACAAGAAACACGGCAAGGGTCCATGATGGGCAGACAGAGAGGCTCTGGGACAAGGTACCCTTGGGAAACTTAGGGAGCCCATATCATGGAGATCTGGGGCCATGTAGGGGAAGATGCATTGTGATAGAGGCTGCATGTCTGGTTTTCCTCTTTTTCCTCTAAAGGCAATGTAGGAAGGAAGAAAAGGAAGTTAGGAATGGCAAGCAAAGTCCTCTAGGGCTGCTGGGAACCAGGGTCTAGCTGTTCCCTAAGCAGCACCTTCCCCGCCTGCAGCTATCACCTTCCTGGGCAGGAAACAATATGAGCCTCCCTCATGGTGTACGCATGACACCAGGGACACAGCAAATCCTCGAAAAAGCATATTAAAGTGTCTTAAAGGATCATTGCAAAGCAAGAAATTTAGTTAGCAGGTCTCTATGACTTTTAGAAGGGGGATTTTTATCTGTTAAATCAGAATCATGGGATTCTTTAACCCCCCTCCCCTGTTTGTTTTTTTTTTTTAATTCTATTTGACAAACTGTTCATTTAGAGCAGCTATGTTTGATTGTGCCAGCAAGTAATAAGTGAGAGCTATTGGTGAATTATTTGGCTGCTAAATTTCCACAGAGAAGGGCCTATTCTCTTCTGTGTGAATGTGTGGGTGAGAGGCAATGCCTCAGCATGAAAAAGACTCTGTGCCTGAGTCAAGAATGAAAAAACCTTTTAAAATCTTGATAGCAATCTAACACAGAAGATACACTGCTATGCAAAGTAAATTTTGTTAGATATAAAATACCTACCTCTAAAATAATCAACTTTCTTTTTGGCTAAAATGATGGAGGATTGCAGACCATATTAAAGATAGTATGTGTCATGTTTAAATCCTACCCTGTGGAAAAATGCCTAATGTAATTTTAGTAATTTCTAGTTATTTCTGCCTTTCAAAATGGTAAAATGTTCAGGTTATAAAAATGAACTTAGACTTTTTACACCCAGTTTCAATCCAGCCTTAATTTTACTTCTAAGTTAAAAACACATTAGAGCAAACAGTAATAATATGATCTGGCCCCTCTGTGACTGCAAAAAGGGCAGCCTACTCTAAATACAGTCCTTGAGAGAAGGAAGGTCATCCATTTGGAGAAGGAATTTGAAATTTCATGCCATTCCAGTTTGGAACAAAGCCCTCCAATTTTGAATTTACCCATGAAACAGAACCTCAAAAGAAAGCAATAATAATGAAAAATAAAGCAGAAAGTGTTTGGTCTGATAATTTTTAAAGAAAATGTCACCAGGCAGACCCCCTGGAAATGCTGAGTGAGGAAAAAAACCCTTGTAACTTTGGAAAATGAGCCATTTGAGATTTTTGGGTCTCAGTTTACATCAAAAAAGCTTCAATGGTTCCAGAGCCTGAATACTTTCCCTGCTCATCAGGTTGGCAGTGAAGCTGTTGGGGGAACTAGTAGTGCCCTACTGGACTGCTGCTGTACCTTCACAACAGCATAAGTGAAATAGCTGTGGAAAAAAGCTTTTCCACTGTAAGAGCTTTGTTTAATTTCACAAATGCTCCAGTTTTTCTTTGGGAGAAAACCCAGGCTGTTCAAAGATCACACATTTCCTTTCACTGAAATGCAAGAAACCTAGAACATGGAATGGTATAAACCATTCCTCAGTGGTAGAATAAATCTGATACTTTTCCAAGAGCAGAGGAACGGATAAAAATTTGCCTGCAACTTACATCAAAATTGAGGCAGTTGTGAAAAAAAAGGAGGAGACATCTGGATGGGACTGCATGGGGGAGCAAAGTATCTCAGATCACAACAATGTGACTCCTTGCAGGAGCATTTCAGGCCTGATTCAGCCACAAGTAATCCCCATGGAGAAATCACAGGGTACCTCATTCTTTGTACTAACTCATCCTATTTTTTTGCCTGCAAAGAAAGTGGACACAGTTCTGCATCTATGTAGTACCCTCTTCACCCCTCAGAGAACAAAGGGGCAGCCAAAGCACAGACTGTGTGCTGTCCCCACTGGGGCCTCATGAAGACACCGTTCTGAGCAATTCCTTGCCCATCCTGAGCACAAGCATATCTTTTTCATGCGACTGGCCTCCTGCACAACCTGACTGCTCTCCCCTGAGCAAGCCAGTCTCCCCTTTCCTTTTTGCCTCCATTGCTACCAGGGTCAGAACAAAAGCAAGAGCAAGGAGAAAATGCTCTTGAATCAAAAATTAAAAAATGCAGAGGACAGAAGGCAGATAGCCTTACCAGTGACAAAGGCAAACCTAGAAATTTAGCTGAGATTTCTAAACCATCTTTGCAGGAAGGCAGGAAAAACTGACTGGAGCAAGCATGTCATCATCCATGGAGCTGATGCCAGAAAGCCCTGTTGTGCCTGGCTGATTACTGAACGATTAAAGCTTGAAGGGGGGATCTCCTTCCATCTGCTGCATGGACTGCTGCCTCACTCAGAGGAAACGGAGATTTCTCCTTTGCATTGCTCCACGTGCTCTGGAGACTCCCCGAGCTACAGCTAGGATGTGATTCACAAGCACACAGGGGTCAAAAGTCCCAAACTCATGTCATGTAACTGGACCAGGCTGAGGTGTTGCTGCTTGCTATGAATTTTCAGCTTTTCTTAAAATAATGTGGTAACGAAAGTGGTGATTTGTGTGAACAGGGCAGCTGCCGGTTTCCTGCTCTTGGTGGTGTGTAAACCTGAGCTCTCTTTCATCAGACTGCCAGGAAATAGATACAAACGTATTTATAACATTTCGCTTTTTGCAGCATAGCACTAAAAATAGCACAACACCTTACTCCTAGCATAGGGCTCTCTGTTCTCTTACCCCACTGCTCAAGTAAGAAAGGCATAATCTTATCAACTAACTGTCCTCCAATCTCTTCAAATAAAGCAAGTTTCAGCTACCAGAATTACTATCAGCGTTAAAATCCCTTTTCTTTTACAACAGGTTCATTACCTAGCATGACTTTTATTGTCCAGATGTTCAAATCTCATTAAAATATCATAAGTAGTATCAATAATAAGGAAAACAGAATTCATTAACAAACTTGCTGCCTATAGCTGAGCACTCATAATATATGGAAGTGGTGTTCAGAGCATCAATTCCACAAAACTTTAGGTCAGGGCTCCTTTGATCCACATTTATGAAGATGGGCAGGCAGGTTAGACAAGATTATGCCTCCAAGAGTCATAAAAATGTAGAAATTTCCCAACTGCAAACTAATTTTTCAAAGAAAATTATGTGCACAATTTAACTGGATGTCCATATATGCCTTCCAGGTTTTATACTGTTAATCTCTGTTTCCTCTTGGATTGTTGCTGTTCTCCTACTCTCACACTTTTTATTTTTTGCCTCAGATACACACATTAAAAAAACACTCTCACACTTCTTGTCCTATGTGATTTATTCCAAAGAAATTAAATTACATTTTTATAAGCCTGTGTTACCACAAATGATAGCTGAAGATTTGCTGAAAAAATTAATTCCTGATCTGTTGCCATGAAGCGTCCTCGCTAGCACTGTACTGACTCCGTCTTTCAAAACCAGATGGAAGCAGTCCAACAGTATGATTAACTTCTTAGTCCCTGCAATTTTCTATTGCTCTACTTGCCCTAGATTTCAGGATTGACCTCCTGCTTCACTGCAAAATGCACACTTGCTCAGTTTGATAAATCACATGAATACTTTTTTGATCACAGTTATCTACTATTTACTACATACCCAGTGAGGTTAATCATATGCTGAGGCACTTCATATGCTGCACACATATACACTCTTCTTCCCAATAGCATTTTGCATATTCTTCATGCTGCCAGCCAGCAATGGGACCTGTTTTCTCCTTGTAATATATGAAAGACCACAGATCTACACCTTGCCTTTTTACCTTCCACATTCATGCTGTAATTATCCTAACACTGTTTCTTAAAAGACCAAGGAAGTCAAAGAAGATACATGAGAAATTACTAGTCAGACGTTTCTTCTAGCAGATAGGTATTTTTCAAAATGCAGATGTTTCTGGGAACTAGAACTGGTTGACTTCCCCCAGATATCTTTGGGGAGCAAATGCACGAGGTTGCCCATAGGGAGGTGGGAAATGTTTGGCTGTCATGGTAGCAAAACACTATCACTTCCTTGAAGAAAAAAATATGTCTTAACTTTCCTTTTTCTGTCTTTAAACATCAAAGGAATTACAGTATTTAGTAGGGCTCAAAATCATTGCAGTTCTCTGGGACAGCTCTGCTCCACCTTCTCACACAACAATACATCCACATCATATCTTTGGTGCTATGGTAGAACAATTCTAAATAAACACCAGCAATAGTCAAGGTATGAGAAAACATCCAGCAGCAAAAAGGTGATGTCTTGCTCAGAAAATAAATAGAGGGAATTGGAGTCCCAGTTTTACAGAGATACCTATTCCTTTCCACTCCAAGCTGTCTACACAGGCTCTTCTTCTAAAGCCCCTTTTCACTAATTCACAACATTCTCCAATACTGGAAAAAGTATCCTATATATAATGTGTATCACTACTCTCCCACCTTCACGTTCTGTAACCAGCAGATCCGAGAAACTCTAGACGAGTCCAAGGAGCAGCTGCCCTTTGCTACCCTGTACAGGGGTGGGGGGGATGCAAGTGTGAGACACTAGCATTTCCAAACAGCCAAGTTTTCATGTAAGACATAAATGATACATCCATATATTCCCTCCCAGAGGTATTCTCTTTTTCCTCTCAAAGATAATCCAGAAAGTTTAAGCAATGTGCCAACACTGAGAGCTGCATGTCTGCCTCTGTGGCAGTGAGCACAGCGCGCGTATGCTTTTCTCTGGCTAACCCTTCTGGCTCCTGTGGAGCCTGTGATCTCAGTTCCGCCACTCTCTGCCGGGACCCAGATCAGCTGTCCCAAGCCAAGGCTTCCCCTCTGCTGTCACTGATTGCACAATGCTGCCACGTGAAACCTTTCTGGCCAGCCAGCTAGCTGAGTCACTCACTGATAAGCTGACCGTGTAGCTTCTCATGTGGAGAACTCTCATGGCGTGAAAGGCGACGTTACCGAAAACATCAGTCCGACACAAACATTAAGTATGTGAGTGACATGAAGCACATGACTATTTTTGCGAACTGTCACTGAACTCTTTACTTACTTTCGGGTATCACAAGTTTAACTGCTTCGCATAATCACAGCTCAAGCAGATACCTGAGAACAAGAAAACTTTGTCTCCTTCCACAAAAAGTTTTAAGGCTGCTTGGACAGCTGCCTTGCGTGCCTTAAGTGATCTATTAAAAATCTAAATTGCCTCTTATTGTTGCTTTAATATTTTACAGGCAGTGCCTCCCCAGGCCTCCTAACACAAATAGTGTATCTCAATGTGGCTTTGTCTGAAGAAGAAGGGAGGAAGAGCTGTGCTACACATCCCACTGGACTAATCATCAGTTCTGTGTCTGCTTACAATACCAGGGGAAGGGACTGGGTTGTCCAAGGTCAACCTTTTTGATTTTTCTTGCACCTGAGTGCTAAATGCATGCATGCAGCCGTGAGAGGCAGTGCAACAGCACCTCTGCTTGCAAATGTCTCTCCCCACGATGTGAGGCTCCATTGCTTCTCAGCTCCCCAAACTCTTCACTTCTTCAGTGGGGAAGGGGGAAAATCCATTTGCTCTTCAGGATCCTGAGTGCTACTGGCCATGAGGGTAAACCAGCTCATGTCTGGTACAGCCCTCATTTTGGTGTCCTAACCGTGATCACACATGGATGGACGAGGCATGGTTACATAGAAGTGCAAAGCACTATTCTCTCCTGCCCAGACTGAAGGTCAAGACAGGCTGTACAGCTCACCATCCATCATGAATGGGGCTTGTCTCCACTGCCAAATGGATGCTGGTGCTGAGACACCTACTCTGTCAACAGCACAAGGTGGTAAATCTAGGTTTATCATAGCCTGTGCTTCACAGTTCAGGTCTGGACAACATGTATGTATCACCAAGTGCTGAGAGTAAGCTATTGAGTTGGACTCTTTACAGGGCTCTTCAGCTGGGAACGGCAGGCCTGCCAGCACAGCAGTATGGCTGCTGAGATGAGTGGGTTCAGCTCTGCCTGGACCTTACATGCCTGCGCTGAGGTTTGTATGGGCAGGGCTGGTGGGTTTTGCCTGCCTCCTCCAGCATAAATACAGAAAGGAGAGCAGATCGTGGCTTTGAAGTCAGCACAACTCCCAGGTACCACCCAGGCACGCAGCGAAGGACCTGTCTTTCCCTTGTTACAACCAGAGAGGAAATTCAGCAGTGGTACAACACTTTTCCTCTAAGTGTTCAAAACTCTTCAGCAGACCCACTTGGCCTACACTCCAGCACAGAGAAGTAAAAGGAGCCAGGGGAATAAAAGTGCCCTAGGACCACTGTAAGTCTTTACTTCATGGAAAATCTTATCTTGCATATGAATATGAGGTGTGAGTAAATTTAATGTGTGGGTTAAGTACTGTATGGTCTCCCTCATGGTGGGATTTTCAGCCTAAAAAGAACAAAAGAATAATAATGAGTGTTGTGTTTGGGTAGGATTGCAAACATCAGTAATTTACAGCTGGACATTCTCCTTTGCAAATGTATCCAGTAAGCAAGTGCTTCTGGGTTAGTGGAACAGACTGCAAGAAAAATTAGCGTTTAACTTCAGCCTTAAGGTCAGAGTCCTGGAACCATGGGAGTCAATAATAAAATCTATTTATCTCAGTGGGATTAAGCAGGTTTAAGACCTGGTTTAACCACACTGCTTACTGTTAAATAACAACAGAACACACAGAATATTTTAGTTACAGGCGTTTTTCTTCATTTGAAAGCTATTCAGGCAGTGGATATGGGAGTCAGACAATTGAAAATATGCCAGCACTATACCATTAAGGTATGTGAGTTAAGTTCTTGCTCTTCTCTGTCCCAAAAGTAAGTAATCTGTACAGTTTGACCACTTTACTGAAGAGCACAATAAAATTAAAACCAGGCTGTGCTGAATAAACATGGAGAGCTTTTCGTGAGAGAATGAAAAGCTAATGGGGCCAGTGCATCTCTGCTGACAAAATAGTCAGTGCATGTGCAGAGCAACCTGTCTTCTGGAAGCAGAAAAGCTGTTTCAGTCAAGCTTCTGGGTCACTAATCTTTGTGTTTGCACATAAATCTGCTGGAGGTTACTGTGTCATTTTGAAAACAAGACTGAGCGTGATACACTACAGAAATCAATGGCTAGGTTTAAAAACTCTCTCTTTTTTGTTTGTTTAGGTTTTTTTTCCTCCTCTTTTAGTTTATCTAACTGTTACTTCTTTAATAGAACCTGAAAGCAAGAACTGCAACAGAAACTTCTGGAGAATATTTTAAAAAAGGGCAAAATTACTGGAAGCTTTATAGTAAGCTGCCATCTCCCTTGTTGCTGGGAAGTGCTGGTGTGTGACTGGGAGCTCTGAGTTGCTACTGGGACACAACTAATGAGCAGCAGTATCACAGGCATCCTCACTCTAGCCAAGAAGAGACAGAAACCGCAGTCACAGTGTGGGATTTTGGCCCCCTGCCCTCTCATTTGCTCACTGCAGTGAGGTCATGGGTGGCAGGGAGGCAAACCCCCAGCCTTCCCAGCACCCCCTCCAGAAGCAGCGGGAGGAGGATGCCCTGGCAGCCGAATTTTTGCAGATCAGGTTGGAAAGCTGTACTCCCTGAGCATTCTTTTAGGGGCAGACAGGGAAGTATTTGATCATAAATCCTAAATCTGAGGTGTGATGGTTATTAATACTGAGGCCCTTCTGCTCTGTGGATGAGGGCAGCCTGCACCCAGCTCCCTCACCAACTTTGATGAGGTAGGGAACATCTATCCATCACCAACACTTTTCTTTCCAGGGGAGACAGAAATCAAACTGTGGGGTTTGGGGCTTGTTAATTACCTCTAGGGGCACTCCTGCAGGAATGTTCTGCATTCAGCCCGGGGGGAGAATGCTGTGAAAAAAATCCCCATGTTTCCTTTGGTCACGTTATTGTCCCCACCAAGTGCACAATCTGCTTTGCCTTGGGGGTGAGCTTGCACACCTCCAGGGAGAAGAGCATAATGCTGACTCCAACTCCACTTTCTTTTTGCACTCATTCCAGTTACAGCAAATACTTCTGAGCCCTATAACTGTGCCAACAATTTCACCCACATCCCGTACATTTTACTCAGGATTTTTTTTTTCCTTAATGTGGGGCAAAAAATTCTAAACAGAACGGTGTTTGTAAACTTGGGGAGGGAAGGTCAGTAATTTTGGCGGTCTTACCCTCCAAGCAGAGAGAAATGTTATTCATCCATGCACAACATATAATTCAGCCTAAGTGACAGGCTCTGCTCTGGAGAAATCCTGGCCTGAGCTGGCTTCCAGACTCAATTACTGCTTATTCCCAGGGAGGCGGGGGGCTGGGGGCCAGACGGAGCAGAGGGGGCTGCCAACAAGACATGGGGAAATTTACTCCGTGTCAGCCTGCATGACACAGTACCTCATTTGTGGAAAAATGTAAATCTGCTAGTTCTTTTTCACAGGCACTAAAATGTACAGTGTCTCCTCCCCCTTCCCTACCCCCTTTCCGAAAACTGGAAAAGAAATCAGGACCGTCTTAGAAAGCTACCTTATATTTCAATCAATCCTCTTTCATAAAAGTCATTTAAGGTAAATACCTGTGCAGACCTACAGCCCAACTGTAACATTTACTATGGCCCAAATCCTGAATTCCTCACTCAGGCAAATTTCCCATTGAACTTAATGGAATTTTTTACTTGAAAAAGAGCTGAGTAAAACCTGGACACTAAGGATTTGGTCCCCTGCTTATCTGCCTGGAGCACTGCTGCAATTCCAGAAGAAGTGAATTAATTAAATTCCTCAAGAATAGCAATCCCTTAAAAGTTAAGGGGTAAAAAAGGGCATTGTTTTTGTGCAAAAAACATACAGAGAATCTCATCAAAGGAAGAGTAATTCCCAGGGAAAGGATTTGGAAAAAGTCAAAAGAGAACATCTCGGAATAAATGAAGTACTTATTGCTGAGAAATGAGCTCAGATATATCTCAGCAAACTCTACAGCTCAGAATTTACTGCATCATTCATGCCTTCTCCAGTAAGTTTCTTATCTCTCGTTTGGTATCACAACAAGGGATTCTGCATACTCTGTATGAAATACAACAAGACTGTGATTTTTGCAGTAATAAACTCTACACATGCATGACAAATCCAAGCATGCAAAATGTTTAACACCCCAGTTCACAGACACTTTGGGGACAAAATCCGATTATGAGTTATATGCCACAATAAATAGGGCTCAACGTTTCATAAAGCAATTTATAGTTCATAAAAATGACAAAATGTACCTGTCAGATAGAACGCGGAGAGCAGATCTCTGTGCTGCCTGCTGGAAGAAAGGGCAGAGATGTTTATTTTATATTCTGACTTGAAAATTACGAGCACAATCAACACTTTAAAAAATGCATTACACACATTTTTGTCACATGTCCAAAATGTTAAAGTACGAGCAAAGTAGCAGAGAGTCTATAGTCAAATGGACATTCCAGCCTAGTAAATGTAAGAAGACTTTGTTTAAAATGCCAAAACCCAGAAGATTGTCAAAGCACCGCATGGTATTTGAGGTCTGAACTACTCTGTTTAGACAATTTTTTTCTGTAGGTCCCAGAAAACTCGCCAGGGCTCTGTTTTCTGCTTTCCCCTCTCCCTGCCTCCACACTCCCACTCCTTCTCCTTTACCATTAGTCTCCTCCCATTCTTCCACAGAAACAAGCATCACATATTTGGTTCCTCTTGCGACGAATTATACATTTTGTAAAGCTGGCCAGAGGTGCTGCAGACTTTTCATGAATGCTGCCATGTTAATCTCCTGGCAACATTTGCCTACACAGTACAGGATTGACCTTTTGCTGGTTTGCTCTTCAGTTTTTGCCTAGTACAACTCTTTGGATGGGGTGGGGAAACATGGTTCTTGTTCTTGTGTTAACCACCAGGTCTGGGAACAGAAATTGTATGCTCTCAAGTTTAATAGGACTCCCAAGCCTATCCCTGAGCTAGTTTGCCACTTTACTATTATTATTATTTTCCCCCCTCCTTCAATCACTTCAAGTGGTGTGATTCATGGCTTTGGCATAGTAACCAGCTGCTAAGCAAAGATGAAATCCATAATGTTTTGAAAATCTGCCTTAAAGCCTCCATTGCACTTGGACATGCCCAGAGTGTCCTATCCCCAGCTGCACCTGTCCAGACTGTGCAAGGGACACAGAGCTGGGCAGGACAGAGAGTCAAGGGGCAGGGAAACAAAAGTTTATTTTCTCATTGCAGTTACCAGTAAATACATTTTGAAACTGCTCTTCCTGGCTTATCAGCCTGCTGGGGGCCGCATCCCTATTTCCAAACAAGCTGGATGGCTTACAGGTATCCTGCTCAGCACCAGAGAGTATGGACATGACCCTTCTGGCTTGGAAAAAATGCTGCTGACAAATTGCAAAGAAAAACTTGAGAAAACCTGACTTGTGGCTACAGTTACATTGTATTTCACAGAAAGGTGTGAAGAGATCCCCTGAATGGGTCCCTGAAGATCTGACAGGAGTGGAAAGAGTTTCCACTTTATTTTGGAAGTAGGATTTCTCCTCTGTGGACATTCTGGAATAACTTGTGCCTCCTGGGTTCCCTGGGGAGATGTAGTTTGATGTGTATCACCCACCAGATTGTCAGAAGACACAGTGCCATGGCTCACAGGAGAGTTTTTCCTTAGTGTTGACTTTCTGCAGTGGGCAGAGAACCTGTGGGAAGGGCTTGGAAGACCCCTGCAGCTCAGTGGGAGTTCTCCCATGGCATGAACACATTGTTTTTAGTGTTAGGAAAATAGTATGGTGAGTCTGGTATTTTTCATTGTTTCCAGTAGGTCATACTATTTCTATGCTCTTTGGATACAAAACTATGTATGCCACTGGCTACAGGCCTTAAAGAGTGAAGCCACTCTGTCACAGTCCCCTGGGCTGGCACCATTTCTCCTCTCTTCTCTGCAAGAGGTTCATTAGGACAATTTCATGCCAAACATTCTTGTGCACAAGTTCAGGGGAGACCCAAAACCTTAGGTTTAAGTATGACTTACGGCTGAAACTCTTTTTTAGTGCCCAGGGCCAACACATGTTCCTCTGCTCCCATGCCTAATCACTCTCACTAGCAGGAGGCTATGACCATTTTGAGTTTCAAGCTGCCCAGCTTCGATGCTGAGGCCTGCATTACATTGCATCTTTGTCTGCAAAACTCAGGAGCTTCTCTCACTGTCTGAGCCCTTTTCAATGGCCAAGTTGTGTAGATACCATTCATGTCACCTCTTTTCCTCCCCACCAGCAGCCAGGGCCAGTCTTTCCCTCTCACACAGCCACTGTGTGCCAGTGCTATTCAAGACACTTCTCATGTTTCCCGCTCTTGGCTCAGGCCACCACAGGTGCCCATGTGGTTGTGCAGTACAACAGGTTAGAAAACTGATCCAGTCGAAAAATAACAATTTTCCTGCTTCCTTTTTTTTTTTTCTTTCTTTTTTTTTTCTTTTTTTTTTCTCCTAATTTCCCCTATGTTGTTTCTAACATAGAACACTTTTCTGAGCTGTTTCCCCAGGGAGAGGGTGTCACATCCCAGGGTGCAGTGTGAGAATCGGAATGATAGTGGAGGGGTAGTGGAGATCTTTGCTCCTGACATGAGGTCATGTCCACCAGCAAGGTCACTTCCACCTGATAGTGCTTCCACTCCCTTCTGGAGCTGCAGAGCACTCCTGGAGAAAGGTATATGGTGGCTGTGGTTGCTCTGTAGCCACAGGCCTCATGGATATTGCAGAGACTGCAAGAAAGCAAACATGAACTTTGATGATGCTGAAAGCCCCTAATATGGGATGTGGGGTTCATATCACTGTTGTATTTCCCTAAAATCCCTAATTTTGGAGAAGAAGGAGTGCTGGGTAATTTCTCCTCCAGGCTTGAGGAAAGCTGCCCTCAGGAGGGAAGAGGAGAGGTCCCTTGTCTTGACACATTTGGTGTGCTAACCGATCCACTTTGTGGAACTGCAGCCTCAAGTGCCAGTCTTCAGCTTCCATCTTGGTGCATTCAGTTACTGAAAACTTTGAAAAGGTGATCCCTTCTGGACAAGAAATTGGGTTCAGATGACAGGCAGTGACACAGAAAGAAATGTACAAGTGCATTTCAGTGAGATCATTCTACTTTTTCAATTACCCTCTCATTTTAAGTCCCTTAATAAACATCCTTCTTCACTGAGGTGCAATGCAGATTGCATGGGGCACCTCAGTCTTTGCCTGGTGGCCACACATTCTCTAAATGAGACTATTGATTTCTTTCCTACACAGGCTGAAAATAGAGCTGTGTTTGATTGCATATTTGTGTGACCCCCTGAGCTGGTAATGGCCCCATTTCTAAATGATGGGGGAATAAGATCCAGTCGCAAGTTTATTCTTCCTCCCTGGAGAAACAGATCTATTGCCTGCAATGAAAGGCAGTTAACAACTATCCGGCAATTTTAATTCTAGCCTATATTGCTCCCCTCTCCTGGAGAAAGTGAACTGTTGTAATTAAAGGTAGTTAGCAGTTCCCTAGCAAGTATAAATACTTGCAGCCACTAATTACAGTCTGCTCTCCTGTTCCCCCTTCCTTGCCACAGGACTGGGCTGCTCAACTTAGGGGGAAATATCTGCCCTCACTTCTTGCTAACAGTTGTGGTCCCATTCAAACTCATTCATGAACCCCCATGCAGGGTTATGACCCATAGTTTGAAGAACTCACAGCTATAGAAACAGCTTTTTGTGATTTATTATGTTTCTAATATGCTGGTATTATCTATCTAACAATGTAAGCAAAGGGGTGGTACTTAGTATCATATAATGCCGGCATGACTATTTTTTTAATAGCTGCATTTTGATTGTGCTATTTAATTTGCATTTTATTTTACATCGTTAACAACTTTACTGAGGCCAACTCATCATCCATCAAGAAAGCTGAGAATATGTTCTACAGTCTTTATTATTCCTGGAAGTAAGTCACTATGCTGGTTATAGAAATTTGGGATAAGAAATAATTTAGATATTGCTGACAGAATTTAAATATCTTCAAGACTTAGCATTAAAAAGTGCTTTATGGGAAGCTTAATATTCTCTTGATAAGTGGTGGAATGTGTTCACCAGCAATGAACATAATCCTGAATTTTCAGTTCTTGGAATCAGTGGGGTTACTAAATGGAGGAAGTTTCTTCTCAATATGAACACGGATCCATTGAAGGCCAGCTCACCACATAGTAACTTAAATGCTGAGTAGGAAGTAGGGAAGGGGAGAAAAAATCACTCAGTGTCTCAGGTACTTGGGCTAGAGAAACCAGCCACAGTAAATGAGTATGAATTATGCTGTTCCACTACATCAAGGATTGCAAATTACAGGACAGTGGCTGGTTAGACTTCTTTGATCCCCAGCTGAGTTGGTTCAGATACATTTAGGGCAGAGTTTCATTGATCTGCCTATAGTCTATTTATCATCATGAAGTAGTCTAGCTGTACCCCAAGACCACTGGGACAAAACAAGTTTTCAGCCAGCAGTAGTCATGGTTGGGTTCTCAATCTCCAGAGATTTCATCTCCTTTCTCCATCCTTTATTGCAACGAGCCAGAGCTTGGGAACATATTCAGGTTTCAGTGTGTGCTAAATGAGCTACCAAAATTAGCTTGAAGTGTGACAAGTTGCAATCTGTTGTTGAAGGGAAATCAGAGAGGAAATTAAATACTTTTATTGTAATTGGGACTGAGCAGTGAGCTAGCTCATTGTAATTGGGACTGAGCAGTGAGCAGAACGGGCTGAATACAGCTATTGAGATGGAGATACAGGAGTGTTAAGAGTGCTCCCCAGAAATCCCTCTTTTTTTAATTTGTTGCAAAAGGATTGCTTCATAAACCGCTGGGCTCACAGGCATTTTTGGATAAGAAACAAATGAGAACTACTGAAGTATGTTCTGCTGGGCTTGGAAGACTGTCCTGGAGGCACTGCCGGCTGACTGTAGATGCATTTTCCTATACCTCACCCACAGTAACCTTTGGCAAATAAAAACCAATAAATTGGCTGTTGGCAGATTCAGGCATTTTGCTTTCCATCTTGCCTGTCCTGTGGATTAACTGCTGTTTTTGTGAGAGAGCTCAGTTACAGTGACTGTATGGAGTTACACCAGAAACTTCCCTGAGATGGCACAGGTGTACACGTGGTGAGAATTTGAACCATTTCTTTGGTGACAGTGAAGCAATACATGCTGCCTGTGCATGAGTAAATTGCATGGCTTCCGGAGCATCTTGCTTGTCTTCCTTGGGTGGTAGGTGCTGCCCTGGAACTGTGCAGTGAACCATTTATGTTCTTAGTCACCAGCTCTCATATTAGCAACCACCCAGAGTGCTGGATGTCACCCTGTATTGGACTGCAGTTAATGAGCTGTAGACACACATTTTCCAAGCCAGGGTTAAGGAAAGATGTCATTACTATATACTGCATTTGGGAACCAAACCAGGAAAAACACTTTTATATCTGTCTTCTTTCACATTTCACTCTTCACATGTCTTCCATCTTGATTCTGTTGTCATTTCCTAAGGTTTTGTTTGCTTTTAGCTTAAATGCAGTTTATTCCTAAGCTAGTGAAGCCAGGAAGAAGTTTTTGTGAAGGGCACAACCTGACTGCATGCTGCAATTTTGGTGATGGGACTCTGCAGAGTGTTTTTTTTCCTGCTTCAAACCTGGGTGTTGTTGTGGACCCAGAGCAAAACTTCAGGATAATCTTCTTATTGTCCAACCACATGCATAGATTTCCACCTTCCATGTTAAGATGAGTTAATAAACACCTTCTTGTGCTGGAAGTTAGACCTGTGCCTGTGAGACAGAGCTGCCCTGCAGCCTCCCAGCTCCTCTCCCTGCACAGGTGTTTATAGACTGTGATCAAGCCAGCCAGCCAGCAGCCCTGCTTCAGACAAGCTCAGTTCATTGTGTGGATATATTTCACTCCAAGGCACGTTTTCCCAACGTGTTAAGCATGGTTCTCCCACGTCCTGAAACCCTCTCCTGTTTTTGGTGTTCTCCTTGAAGAGTACAGAGCTGCTCATCAGGGCTGAAAACAGAGATAATGGAAACCTCTCGCACCCACAGACTTGCCCTGTTTAAATGCCCATGAGTATCTTGTGGCCACAAGAATTTGCCCAAGGAGATCAGGTCAGGCAATTTATTTTAAGTGATTCCTACCACACCTTCTCTCACTGCATTCTTCTGTACTCCTCACTGTTCCTAGGGGCTTTATTTGAGGACTGCTTTCCAGTGTGGATTTCTGAGGGATTTAAAATCACTTGTAAACTACAGCTCGAGTGTTTCTCTGTAAATTTGCAATATAAATGTATGAATGTGATTTTCACTGTCTGGCTCATATTTATTTAAGATTTACTGACTGTAAGACTTAAAAGGGTCTCTCTTTCTTCCCATTTTGAGTTTGGTTATCATCAGAGCCACATCTTTTAAGAAACTGTAAAACTCCGTCTGGATTTCATGATTTCTCTGAGGCCTTTCAACACCTCAGTATTAATTTTTCACCCTGGAGTTTTATTATTGTATTCTTGGCATACATTGTTCTTTCTCCTCTGCTTTGCCCATTAATCCTTATTAATCTTCAGGGGCAACACATAGTGACTTGAACATGGCACCTGTGAGTGAAAGACCCGAGCCCTAATCCTGACTTTGCAGCTCACTTGCCATATGGCTTCAAACAAGCCACATCTCAGTCACAGTCTCCCTGTCAGTTCTGTAGAGATAATAATTCTTGCTTAGCTCTACTTAAATACCTCTCAGGGGCATTGTATTAAGTAGTTAATACTTGTAAAGTGATTTGGATCTCCAAATTGCTGCATAATCAGCATGGGTATTAACCATACAGAGACTTTTATAGATCTGTAAATGCTGAGTCTTCTGTCCTGTATCTGCTCAGATTCTTCCTGCAGTCTGGCCCCCAAAACCATGCAAAGTCTCAACGCAAACAAGCAAACTTTAATCTTTTTCAGTGGACATGAGCAGAAGAAAAATCCTTGTCATTTTACATTAATAAAATGGTTAATTTCCAATGCCACTGTAGGAAGGTCTCAGTCATTGCAAACGAAGCAACAGTCACCTTGGAAAACCTCCTCTGTCTCCACAGAATTAGTCTCCTTATCCAGGAAAAAGTAACTTGATTGAAGTGCTGCTTGCACTTAGGCTATTGCAGACAAGAATTGTCAGTGTTGCGCCGCAGGCTTTAAAAGATTTATTGGAAGTCTGAAAGCTCAGAAATTAAAGTATATATATATATTTTTGAGAAGTCCATATATGTGAAAATAGGGGAAAGACAAGCCTAAATCCCCAAATAGTAGTAACACTTCCCAGGGACGTGCTATGTCAATCAACTGTGATGCATTTGCTACTACCCAAGTATCTGCTTGGATTGTGCAAAGAAGTAAAAAAGAAGATGGGGTAACACCCTAGGCTGATTGAAACCAGTGGTTAAACTCTCACTAACTTCAGAGGAGGCAGTTTTCATCCTAGGTGAAGGAGAAATTGTAGCAATGATTCCTCGGTCTCTTTTTCTTAAACAGTAGTTTTGATGGATTGGCTTCTGAATCTTTTTACTTACTTCTCATCATGTTCTAATATAGCTTCTACTCCCTTTATAATGTCCTTCTCCCCTCAATTTATTTTCTTCATTACTTTTTTCCCTTAATCCCTTTCCCCTTTTGTGTTCATTTTGTTTCCTGACATGCTCTCAGCTGCCTCTGTTTCTGTTGTCATCCACCTCTGTCCACCACATATCCTTCACACAGCTTCTCATGCTGACTTCTCCCCTACCCGAGCTCAATGGCCAAGGGGAGAGAAGTGAGCTTGACCTTCTGCCTTGCAGGGAGCAACAGGCAGCTCCCAGAGAGGCTGCGAGACTGTGTTTGTGTGCCTGCACAAGTGTGTGCACATGTGTCAGAGAGACACAAGTGGGTGTGTTCTCCTCTTACAACTTTTAATAGCTGTGATGTTACAAACAGCACCGATTATTTGTGGCTGCTGGCTATGTTATTCAACCATTCTCTTGCAGGCATACTAGAATGCATTTGCCTGACAGTGGCTGTCTTCAGCAAGGGCTCTGTGCAGCAGGAGGAAAAGTGCACAGGCTGGAAGGCTTATGAGAGACAGGCACAAGCAAAATCCAGCCTGGAAATGTGGGATCTAATCCTTCTTTATGGCTCAAGTTAGCCCACACTGCTGAATGGATTGCACTAGGATACGTTCCCACGCCAGTCAAAACAGATGTTCATACAGTAATTCTGCTTCACAAGGGGAAAAAGTTCTAATGAAAGATTTCAGGAAGATGGGGTTAAGAATGTTACATCAGATACAGAAAGAAGTATTGGAAAAAAGCAATATGAGTGGAAAAGCTTTGGAGATTTACCAAGCTAAAACTTAGCTTAGTCGCAGCATCCACATGAAGAGACAACAAAGATGCCCTTGCACTTTAAATTTAATTTCCTGTCTATTTTGGAGTTTTGCTACTGAGAAGCATGCAGATCAGAGTGCCTTGTGCATGTCCAAGATCCAAGCAGATCTCTAACTTTTTTCACTGTCATTTATGGTTGTGGCATTCAAATTTAGAGCTTAATCCTGCCTGCCAGCCATAGAATCTGATTTTGTAAGACAGGCAGTGATGTGAGCCAAGTTTGGCACCACAAGACCGAGCCCTTATTTTGTTTCATCTGACAGTTTCAGTGAGGCAATCTCGGTCTTCTTGTCATGCCTTGTGGAAGTGCAAATTTAGATGTCACGGAGATTTTAAAATCAGAGCTGGCAAACCACAAAAAAAACCTTGGCTCAGCTGGCTTAAATCTTACTCTGGATTCTAGTTAAGTTGGATACCAAAAGAATTGCTTCTCTAATACACAGGAAATAATGGACTTACCCAAGTTAAGTAAGGCTGTTACAGCACCTATTCCTTCAGTCTAAAAACACACTCACATTATAGTGACAGGGGGCTGAACAGAGCATTTGGATTAAGTAAAAAAAAAACAGCTGAGGTTCCAGCCATTCCTTTACCCAAAACCTGTTTTTTTCCACTTCTGCTTATCTCTGATTTGTGCAGTTTTGGTTGCAGTCAGACTCGCATGTAGCCAGACTTCATGAAATAAGTTTTCTGTGCTCAGTGGAGTGAGACACTTCTCACCAGAAAGATATTTTCCTCCAAGTTTATTAAGGCATTTTTTTTTGAAAGAAATTCATTTGCAGAAATGATGCAGGCTCTGTGCTTTTTCTCTAGGCGTGTTTTTCACTCATTTTCCCCTTCTGATAAAGCATCAAGTATTGCCCTGATGAAGAGGTGAATAAAAGAGAACACATCACAAAAATGACTTAATGTGGTTAAAATATTTGGACATGGCATATGTGAACACAATTAGCACCGTCTAAAAATGGTTTTAATAATGAACAGGGCTATGCAGCAATTATGTTACAATTTGCCCAGTAAAACTCTTCTCTCTAGATGTTCCTGCCTTGGTGCTCTGCTCAGTTAATCCTTGACTTTGGAAAGTGCTCTCCTAACAGGCCTTACATAAAGAAAGCTTTGCTCCCCTATCAATTTGTTTCAGAATTCATTACAGATGGCTTCAAATTAGCTGAAATACTAAATTTCATATGTAGAAGTACTGTTTATAAAGACTCTACTGAAAATTATTCCTTCTGGAAGAAAGTAGATGCATGACTGTTCATTTCAGGATAATCTTCCTCTTTTTGTTGATTATCACTCGATATGCAGAAGTGAAAGGCAACAGTCGCACACCAATTGCCATCGAGCACGTAGATGGACTTTTGTCCTGTTGCAATGTTGTGACAGATTTGGCTTGTCCTAAATGCCTGTGCTGCAGACAGTCCTACCAGAAAGATGCACTTCCAGCTATGCACCCTGGTAACCCTCAACACCTACATGATGGGAAAAAAATGTAGGCACGTATATTCCCACAGGAGCTACGCATGTAGCTTGAATTAGCATCAGTTTTTATGGCTCGACCATGACCAGGGTGATGCTGAAGCATGGCCAGCAGCCCACCCTGACTGTCCCTAGGCTGCCATGGGTGGGAGACAACCCCAAGATGCCCAGGAGGCTGCTGGGCTGGGTGGGCTTCCATCACCCTGTGGGGCTTGGGTGGCGAGCCAGATCAGGCTGACAACACTTGTATTTTACTGTGCTAAAGCTGTGAACTTTCTGAGTCTGCTCTTCCCCTGAGGTTTTCTGTGAAATGACAAGGCTTTCTGTTTGTCTTGGCTTGCCTGCGGAGGGGCTGGTTTCGCTGACACCGCTCACACTCTGCACGGCCAGTCTGTCCCTGTCCTCTCCTGAGGACGGTGGCCACTTGCAGGCAAATGCTGCCTGATCTCTTCCTTCAGTGCAGGACACATGAGCAAAATTAAGGAACCTGAGAGGATTGATTGCTACCTCCCTGTGCACTCTGCGAGGGGGGCATCTTCAGCCCCTGCGGTTACCTGCAGCCACAGGAGAGTAGTCATACTATTTTTTCTTTGAAAAGAAAAATCTTATGTCTTCCCTTCTGAGATCAGCTGGGGCTAGAGTGCAGAGCCATGTCCCTGGGAGTGTGTTCTGATTGCTTCTTCAACTTCTGTTTATACAATTCTACAAAATTTTGGCAGGAATCAAGAGCACATACCAGGGTGTTGGCTTTTATGAATCTCGTGGGATGTGAAAGTCAAGCTGACTCGATGAACTTTGGTTACATATTCCAGACAAGCACAATGACTCTATTTATTCAGACTTGGCAGCCAGAATGCAGATTGACTCTGTGGGTAATAAATTTTCACAGCCACAAAACTTCAGCAGCAACCAACCTGATCCTGTGCAAAAAAAATGCATATGAGGAAGCAGACTTGGGTTGCAAAAATATGCTAGATTATTATTTCATGTATGTGTACCAGTCAGTTAATTTATTTGGCTGTTGATTGACATGAATTGCACAAATGATGCCAGGGATCTTTCTCCCGTTAAAGGAATTCTTTTCTATTACAAAATGCTCATGTTGTAAAAGGACAAGTAAGGTGGGGAAAAAGAGAATTGTTCACATTACAATTGACAATCTCCTTTTAATATTTCACCCAAGACTGATTTAAGTTATCCAGTGACCTCTACGGAGAAGAGCAGAGTATTATAATGGGGACTGTTTCATGTGCTATGCCACACTTCAAAGAACCAAAAGGCAATAACCACTACAATTCACTACTCTGAACAATCTTAAGTACAATTTTGACATCTTCATGCTACAAAGCTTCAGATGCTTTCTGGGAGAGATGATGATGCAATTATTACTCTATGTGTTATAAATCAGAATGAATTGGCTCTTTAACTTGCAGATTTATGTTAACTACCTTGGTATCTGCTAATTGCATGCTCTTCAGATATTGATTGAGGATTAAAAAGTGTATTTTCTTCAATCTGTTTGGTGTAAAATATGCCAACAGGAAATTGTCTCTCTGCATATTAGATCCTATGATCACTGCCTGTAAAATTGAAATGATCAGTTTAAATGGATAAACTATGCTCATTAAAGAGGAAAAATACATTTATGTAATTAAAATTATGAGACTAATATGTGTGGATAATATAATTACTGTGGGCCCGCACGTACTTAGCTCAAACCCAGCCTCTTTGGCTTCTCCTGGGTCTGTGACTCTCACTACCTTAATTGCTGGTGTTGAGGGAAGGGTTGGGAATGCTTTGCCCACTGCAGTCTTGAAGCTTTTAATCGTGCTTCTGTCTTGCATCTGGCCTCCCTCATCCCTGGCTCACATTCCTTGGTTTGGTCACAGGACTCCGAACACCAGCCCTAGGAGCACAGAAACACCTGTCCCCTTTTGCACCACTTCAGAAACTTTCCATTTGCTCCTCAGCAATTTCAGATAATAACGCAAAATCTCCTCCAGAGTTTTCGAAGTTTTTCCCCTAAACTTCCCTACTTAGAAATCAGCAATATTAAGAGCTTCCCAGCTTGTGTACAGCTCACCTTCAGCTCTTTGAGAAACTGGACTGCTTGAATGAGTCTGATTGCTCAAAGGTTAATTTATTACATGAGGAATATCTGGGAATCCCTCATGTACTGTTCCTATCCATTCATCTCTGATTTTTTTGTTTCCTGTTCCTGAGCTCAGAAGATACGACATTAAAGAGTCTCTGAGTTAGGAAGTAAAAGGAAACGAGTTCTGCTGACATTTGAACACAGGTCCATCTGAGCAGTTATTGGAAGAGAGTCTGTGTTACTCTTTTTTGTGTCTATTTCCTGCTAGGTGGATGGAAAGGTAGCGTTTTGTTTTTTCAGAAGGTATATTTATTTAGGATTGTTCATTACGAAAAATTGCAGGTCTCAGCTAAGGTTCTACAGAGCATTTAATGCAGCAAGAGCCAGCCTGTGCCTTTGGGAGATTTTTGTCTGTAGAGTCAAGTTAGGAAAAAATGTGACTAGGAAAAGGGACCAAACAACTAAGTAATCTCTAAGGGCTGTTCATGCTAGGGCCTGTGATGATTAGAAGTGAGTTATGGGATCTCAGCCCTGCTCTTTGCTGCATGGGTGGTGAGCTTTATCCTGGCTCTGCAGAGCTTGCTGGAGCACTAAGGTGAAAGACCCAGCCTGTATCAGCTGCACCTTGGAACCCTGGTGACTGAGCAGAGACCTTGCGTAGCACACGAGCACACAGAAAATGTTAATAATTACAGTGTTAAACCAGTCATAGTACTAAACCAGAGGTCCATATGTGACTGGCAGGACTTTTCCGCAATCCCTTCTCTGCCTAAACCTACTCGTGCTCTTTATGCACTTTCACATGTGCTTTTCTGCTTGCTGTGAAGCAAACCAGATTTTTTTGTCTCTGGCTCTTCCAGCTGATTTCACTCTGACATCCATTTCTCAGGGTCCTGTCTCCCTGCCTGAAGGTCATCTCTCCTGACCAGCAGCTCGTGCCTCCCCTATCACCCAGCCCCTGGCTGCAAGCGTCATGGCACCTTGGTCTGCTGTTGTTACTCTTCAGACATCCCTTCCACCCCTCACTTGACTTTGCCCTATGCTGTCTGTGAGCTGTATTTTAAACTACCTAGACAAGCAGGAAGAGTAATTAAATGTGAAGCGTTTCAGGATGAAATATGTTAAACAAGAAGAAATTGCATAAATATGTAAATAAATGAATCTATGTGCTGAATCTTCTTAACATCAAGAAGCTTTGCTCAAAATAGATGAAACAATGGTTTAGTATAAGTATTAAAAGGTTTTGATTTACCTGTTGTTTGGAATATATTGTAAAATAGAGACATCTAATAACAAGAGTTAAAGAAAATCCTGGAAGAAGTTCATGCCTATGTACCTAGAATTATTTGTCTGAGATCTTGAATTTCAACAGTCTAGATACCCATCCAGCCTACCCATCTAGATACTCCAGTAACCCATGACTGAAATAATCATATTTGATGCTCACATTGTTTAGCCCTGCCAGCAACACTACCATGCGGCTACTTACTCACTCCCCCTGCCCCAGTGAGATGGGGAGGAGAAGCAGGAAAAAAACCCAAACTTGTGAGTTGATATAAGAACAGTTTAACAGTTGAAAATAAATACAATAATAATATTATAAGAACAATAATTGCAATGAAAAGGGAGACAACAAAAAGAGAGAAATAAATACTTAAAAAGGGATAAGTGGTGCAAAATACAATTGCCCAGCATCCATTGACTGATGCCCAGCCCATTCCCATGCAGTGATTGGTGCCTCCCATCCAACTCCCCCCAGTTTATGTACTGGGCATGATGTTCTGTGGAAGGGAAATCCCTCTGGCCACTTTGGGGCAGCTGTCCTGGCCATGGGCCCCCCCAGTTTTTGGTGCACCTACTTGCTGGCAGAGCAGGAGACACTGAAAAGTCATTGACTTGTGATAAGCTCAGCAACAACAGAGACATCCATGAGTTAGCAATGCTCTTCTCACACTGAATCAAACCACAGCACTGTACCAGCTACTAGGAAGAACAATAACTCTATCCCAGCCAAAATCAGGACAGAAAACCACACTATATCTGTGAGATGCAACCAGGAGCAGTACTGCCCTCATATACTCTGGTAAAGGCATAGGTAGTGCATTTTAGGGAAAGAAGGAAGGGAAGTGGGTCTTGGCCTCTCATTCCCAACCAAATCATCCACGCAGGATACTGAGAAGGAGAGACCACAGCACAGCACTGGTTGGCAACGAGGCACTCAGCTGGTCATGGGAAAGTCAAGCTCTAGCCCTATTCTACTGAGTACTTAATTATTTATACAAAACACAGCAATATTTTAATGAAAAATTGGGAGACACCTCCTACAGCCAACAAAACCCAGTGCTCCTGACACACGGAAAACTTCGGATGGTGTATCTGCTGCCAGTCAGGTAGTTTAGGGTGTTTAAAACACAGGCAGTTGCTGTAATCACTGTGTTACGGAATGAATCAAATGCACAGCCAAGGCTTTTTCTCAGTTGTTTTTAGCTTTCTTAGCAGGCATGGGCCACGCAGAGTCAGGACAGAAAACACTCAGAGGAGAGGCCAGGGCTGGGGGGATGCCGGAGGCAGGTAAGAGATAAGCAGCCCAGCAGCTAATCCCCCGGGCCAGCTCATGATTGCAAAGTTGGCCTGAACCCTTAATCCAGAATTCCTGTTTCTCCTCTCCTTGGCCACTCTTTAAAACAAAACAAATTCAAATCAGAAGGAAGCTGATATAAAAACCTTCTGGGTCGCATCAAGGTAATAAATCAGGAGCACTGCAGCCCGTTCCCTACCAATCCAGCAGTTAGCACACGCAGGCTGGCTCTGAGCAGCAACATCTGTTACTCTAGTTACAGTACTGCCATGTATTTTGATAACCTTTATGTATGTTTAGAAAAAGCATTAGCAAAATATTTGCAGAAGCTCAGTCTCGACATGACACATGCTACAAGTGACACGTTACTTCTCTGGTTCTTACCTGGTCGTTCTCCTCTTCATCACTGCTTAACTTGAGGTCATCTTCTAGCATTCTGGAAAGCAAGATGAATAAATTATAACTTATCAAAATGCTTTAGATTGGATATTTTCTCAGAGCTACTGTAAATATTTAATAATGTAAATAGAAAGAAAACATATTTTATCCCAGTAACTTTGTAGCTGTGACACTTTATATCTTATCCAGTTGCTATCAGCTAACTTCTTAATTAATTTCCTACTATTGCTGCCTAAAAGAAAATGTTTATTAGAGTAATAATGGATTTTGCAAAGATTCTTGTTATTACAGTTGCTGACAAACCATTTTTATATGCTAAAAATAATATTTTCGATGCTGACAGGTCAGTAGTCTCCCTGAGAGGAATTTTTTGTCCATTTGGCTTTGAGCTTACAAAACAGAAGTAGATGTTTACACTGGCAATACTGCAGCACAAAATAAGGTTCAGCGATGTTTCCCAAAGGCCACTTTTACTTTATTGCATTTTAGATGTAAAATGGACATTGACTGAAACAATTAAAACTAAAATATGTTGCCTCAATGCACAAGAGTATCAACAGAATTTCACGGTCATGTAAACAAAGAAAATAATGCACCTTTTCCAATGAGGATTTCATCCTCCCTTCCCATATCCTTTCCTCATCTTGCTTAAACTGGTTCACAAAGAAGGGGAATCTGGTTTATCTCCATACATTTTTTTTTTTACAATCTGAGATTAAGTGACCAGCAGTTAAAGCAGTTGAAGATGTGCAAAGATTTCCCCCAGTGCTTGAAAAGTCTTAGAGAATAGGACCTATTTTTAAAAAGTGCCTTGGTAATAATAGTAATAATTCAGAAAGTTGCTAATTTTTCTTGCACTCTGGGAAAAAAGAATCTGTAATTTCATCTCGGCTCCAGAAGAAAGCTTGGTGAGCAATTCAAACACATCCTGTGTCGTGGGTGGTCCCCGGAGTGTAAGTATGGCAAGAAGACATATGTAGTAGTTTCAAACCACCTCCTTGTACTTGTGCCTAGATCTTCCAAGAGTATGCCTGAAAAGCATGACTCTTACGTGGGCTACATGGTGTGCTGTGTCTTAAAAGAGCACAGAGCCTCACCATGCTCTCCTCAGCTCCTCGCTGTAGGCACAGTCCCTGCTTGTTGCTGCTGTCACAGCTGCTTCCCTGTTTCCCCATGGCACCTTCCAGGGAACGTAGGTGTATAAGAACAGGAGTGGGGGGCAGAGCAGAAATTCTTGCTAGCTCATCTCTTAAAGATTCTCCTCTTGCTTTTTCCCCAACATTTCCTTCTACTTGTGCCAACATTTCTCCTCCGTAAAATCAACATATCAAATTCAGCAAAATCTCATTGCAATGCAGACACCTCAAATATACAGGACACTCATTGAGTTGGAGGGACTTGACAATCTCCCAGCAGGACTTGCCTATGTTTTATCTTAAAGTATGTCCATTGTCAGGAAAAAGCTCTCTCTGCCATCTCCCGAGTCAGCGAAACCTTCAATGGCCTTTGATAAGTGGACAAACAGGACAGGTATGATGACACAGGATACAGCTCCTGGGAGTTAAACCACATCAGAGAGACAACGCTTCCTGTAAACATCACAAAATCCATACTGGCTTTGGATCCTGTCACTTACAGGAACCCAAACAATCTTATAATTGCTCGTTCTTTTAATTAGGTCTGTTTAGGCCATCCCTGAGAAAACAGTGGCTGAAAATAGAAAGCTCAGATCTGGGACTTGGCACCTATGTGATGAAATCTGCACTGATAGTGATTTAACCAGAAAGTGGTATGCTTGTGTGAAAAGTAGAACTCCCAGGGTGTCACTGCCTGCTCTCCCTTGAGTGTGTGAATTTCTGCTAGCGATGTGGTAGTTAAGTACATTTACTTCAGGTTTTGCAGTTTAGTTCTTCTCCTAAATGGAAGCTGAAAAATCAAAAGCATATAATGAAACATTCTAGATACCTCTGTGTATTTATTGAAGTTCTGGATTTCTGTATTAACTTATAAAAAGTGTTTTGTGAGGTTGTCATTAGAAGCAACTAGAATATTTGGAAGCCTTCAGGTTGTGTGGAGGTGTAAGCCAAGGACTGCAATCTGGTACCATCCACACAAAAGGAGCAACAAACCACAGCACTGGTCCTTCAAACTCTCCCTGCTTGTACATATTAGCCTGTCTTTATTTTCCCTGTCTGTTTTTCATTTCAGAAGCACTGCTTTCCAACAAAAGCACAGCCTACCTCAGGCTCGCAGCCCCTTTTGGAACTACCATCAGCCTACAAACACACTCCTAACACTGGGGATAGGAAAAAACAGGTCATCATAAAATGCTTGCTTGCTTGCTTTTTTTTTCCCCCTAGAGTGGGATCTGGCCAGCCTGATCCATGTGCTTGTCACAAGGACGTATCAGGTTGCCAGTGTACAGGTCTACCTTGTAAAGCAGGAGGTGTGCAGGTCTAGCCTCTGTGCCTGGAAGTCTTCACTGGCTCCCAGACACTCAGGTGAGACCCTCAGCCCTCATCTAGAAAGCCACAGTCAGAGCAGGACACACTGTCACCTGGAGGGCAAAGCTGAAGCTGGCCTGGAGAGAGAGGCTCCTTGGGCACCAGGGCAGCTCGCACAGTCCAGGCTGAAGCAGACCCAGGAGGAGCGGGTGTTTATGTTACAGGGATTCCATTTTGCAGTAAGTGCCTTAAGCAAGGTAGATCAATTTTGAGTATGGATGCTTTTGAGGAATGCTCCTCCTTAACAGTTCATTTCCATCATGAAAACAATGGCAGTTGGAAGAAAAATTCCACAACTGGACCAGCACATCCCAGAAGAGAAGAAAAATACTTTAGGCTCACAAGATGCATTACATTAAATTGTAATTTATCTGAAAAGCACTTTGACAGATTCAGGTCAGAATGAGCTTTGGTACACCCTGTGTTAGCAGAGCACTTCAGACCACGTTTAAAACAACCCTTGTTTGGGATGGGATTTCTTTACATATTCTGGTAAACTAGTATAAGGATGGAGAGACAAGCACAGACAAGCTCATGTGCAAACGAAATCTTTACACTTTCTTCAGAACATGAAAAATCCAGGCCAGTAAGTGACATCATCCATGGGCTTTCAGATTTTTTGAAATGAACCTGGCTTTGATGTATTCAGACACTGGTAAAGATGTAGCTGAATATAACCTTGTAAAACAAAAGCTAGAAAAATGAAGTGGTACTCAAAGCAGCTCTGAAAAACACACAGCACCACTTAGGGCTTCTGCGCTTGAAAAGAGCACATACGTTCAGGATGTCACTTCACAAAACCTAATTACACACTTTTAGTGAAATCTCTGTGAGGTTGTAGAGGCAGTGAGGGGTGGGCTCAGGCAGGAGTGCTCACCACTCCCTAATGCATTTGTTCCATTCTCTACAAAGAATGTGACAGGTAGAGACATAATGAAAGGAAATGGGGACGGGCTTGGGATATTGAGAAATGCCTCAGCAAGCCAGCTGGTTTCACTCTTCCGTAACCAAGGGGTTGCAGCCTGGGATGATGGCCATTCAGTTACTGGGGAAAAACAGGGGGTGTGCAGGCTTACTTACTTGAGGAGGAAAATACAAAGTGGTCTAAAGGGCATTGATATACAACATCTGCCAATGTCAGTGTGATTGTGTGTCCAAATCTACACAGCTTATTAGAAAGCCTGACCTGCTCTAACCTGAGGGCTGCTCACTGCATTGGTTCAGAAGGGTACTGGGGCCAGAGTAGCCATGTGGTGCACTCCAGAGAGACCTGTGGCACTCTTGTTCATCCCAGCATGCCAAACGGCCAGGAGTTGCTCCTGGTCAAAATGACAGGGGGTTTGGGATGGTAGGTCATCACAGGCTGCCATCTTGCTCAAATGGAATAGCTGAGACTTGCAACTTCGCTGTTTTGTTTGTCTGCCTTTTTTCCTGATTTGTCACTGCAGGAAAGCCAAGTCCCAAGCAGCCAAAATCCAGGGAGTAGCAGGAAAATATCTAGTTTCCCCTCTGGGAATTAATATCACAAGTTTCAAGTGTGAGTCAGGCCTTATGTCAAATATTTCTGATATAGCTGGAAGATTTTCCTTCTGAGAAGGAGTTGCTGGGGAAGGAGATGTCGATGGTGCAGTGTCTGGAGGTATCCTCAAGAGCCAGCCGAGAATCTGTTGTCACTTTTAACGTGTGGAGCCAGTCTGAGATGCTTCCAGCACAGCCCTACTTAGGAGGGTATCTATTTTCTTCCACAGTGAAGACATGCCTGAAGCCTGGAGTTATCCTTCACATCTGCTGGTGCACATGAAAGGAGCAGCAGGCATCACACCTTGTATTTCACTTTAACCTCTGATAAATTTCACATTCCTCGCGCTAATGTCTTCTTTCCTTCCTCTTGCAAATTACTTATTGAGGCATAAAACTCTCAAAAAAGTCCTCTGTGCTTTTTTTTTTTTTGATTAGAGAGATTCCGTTTTGGCACCTCAAGAGGTTATACAAATGAGGGACACAACTCTCTTTATGTGGTCGTCTAAGCTACTATAAAAGATATGGTCTTTCTTCATGATAATGTTGAAAATTAGAACAACCAGAAAAAAAAATCAAGAAGGGAAAGGAAAAATATTGATAGTAATTAAATTATCAACATTAATGCTTTAGGAGAGAACATGCTAATGGTTTGTGAGCCTGGGGCACAAATATATGTATATTGCAATTGTCATTTAAATAAACTCAGAAGTTGCTGTCTTTGCAATCTGTAAAAGATCTCCTGAATGTGTTAATTTGATCAAGTATATTGTCCCAGTTTAATTCTAGGCAGCATCTCAGTCAGAATACTGTGTTTATTATGAACTTCTGTGATTTCTGCTTATTATGTAAGAAAGGAACTTCAGCAGTGGAAAAATACTTTGATTTTAGCTGAAGAGGAGCCCCACTAAGCAAAGAGTTGTAATGAAATACCAAAATCAAATAACTAAGTTCTCATTCGAGTTTATGCTACCACAATGTTTCATTCTGAATGCTTTTGGAAAATTATCTTATTTTGCAAGGTACCATATTGGCATTTTATTTTATTTCCCATAAATGCATAGTGACCTTTCAAGATTTGGACATTAGTTTTGATATTACCAGAAACACAGAAAGAAAACAGATATTATTCTAAGTAGCAGTATGCTAGAAGACTTTCAGACTGACCCTAGATGTTTAAAGTCACAACTGATGTGCTGATACAAGAGAAGAAAAGTATTCCTTCACATTATAAAAAAGCAAAACAAAACCATCCCAGAGGCACAGCACCATGTAAGACCTTTAAGTCTTGTCCCCAGCGAAATGAGAGAGAATGCCAGGTGGGAATATGATGTTCCTACCCAGACCCTGCACTTATGTTACTGGGATTGTTTCAGCCACAAGTGCTCAAGTACATAATATGACTTAAGCTCCAATAAGACAAATGTACCTTCAGTTTCTGGCTGTCTTCCATTGCTTTCTAAAAGAGAAATGCAAGGAAAATTATGCCTGGTAAGAAGTACAGAGAATTCATAAGAAACAGATGAATATATTTCCTTTCTTTAAAAAAAAGAAAAGAAAAGAAAAGAAAAGAAAAGAAAAGAAAAGAAAAGAAAAGAAAAGAAAAGAAAAGAAAAGAAAAGAAAAGAAAAGAAAAGAAAAGAAAAGAAAAGAAAAGAAAAGAAAAGAAAAGAAAAGAAAAGAAAAGAAAAGAAAAGAAAAGAAAAGAAAAGAAAAGAAAAGAAAAGAAAAGAAAAGAAAAGAAAAGAAAAGGAAAAGAAAAGAAAAGAAAAGAAGCAAAAGAGAGACAAAGGGAAACGAGTGTTGTTGCTATTACCTTAGTTACTTGCACATAACAGATGGGCAGTTATATTCACTACTTAACACAACCAAAACAGGTATTTCAAATAGCTTTGCTTACTAATCCTAGATATAGGAGTGACTGGTTTTATACAGCAGTAATTTTTAATTAATTAGATTCTGATTGCTGAAATTATTTTTCACTCTAGTGCTGTAACTGATGCAAATGTTTCACTTTGGAAAAGCTCATACATTTATATTATCTGGAAAGTGTAGTATTTATTTGTGTTTTATACAAAATAAAGTCAAAAGGTTATGGATTAAGGTAAACAACTAGATCAAGAGGATATTTTATAAGTGCTGTAATAGAGCTTTCAGGAGGCTTGTAAGACCTCTGCAAGCACTGCTTGCAGCATCTAAAATTCACTCTGAATATATGATGTTTAAGTTGTAAAAATCCCCCAACAAACAGTTTGTGCAAGTTCTGCTACACAGAAACATGCAGGAAAACATGATTATATAGAATACCATCAAATCTAATTAAAAACAGAAGGAGAAAGCCAGTAAAATCAGGCTGGTGAAATATTAATGTACTTAATGCTGGAATGAAGCCTATATATCAACATGAGATTTAATTCCAGAGCATAGAATTTAAATGCCTGAAAAACGGACTCAGTCTATAGAAATAGAATTAGCAATTCCAATTAAAAAAAAGATACTCTGAAGGAAAAGTTTTCTGTCCTTGGCTTGAATCCAGCTAGGCTGGTCGACACTTAAACCAGCTAAATATTCTGCTAAATTCCCATTACACTGATGGTCTCATTAGAAATGCAAGGCAGTCCTCTCCAAGGGATACAGCCATCACTCTCTCCTATGAGCAGAAGCTGAAATAAGGTTTCTTCAGCAGCAGCTGCCCCAGTGAGCGGCTGTGTTTGCCCTGGTGATGTTTTTCCCCTTTAAAGAAAGGGACAACAAATGCAATTGAATCATACCCTGAATTCTCTCAGTCCTTGGCAGGGTGGTGAGAAAGTGCCCCACAGACCACAGCACTTCCTGAGAATGATGTTTGGGCAGAAGGACCCAGAGTACCTTCTTAAAAATGAGAGAAATTTAGGAAAGCAAGGAAACAAACCCCTGTGAGGCCACTCTCCGACAAGGAAGCCACCAAAAATTGCACGAGTACTCAGAAAGAGGAAAGAGTGATGAGCGACATACCGGCAGCTCACGCCTAAGTAGTCCAATCACTCTGAGGGCTTACCCAAGTTTCATGGCTAATCATGCTCTGTGTTACAGGGGGAAACACATTTGAGGAATAAAAGTTTTGAATGTGCTGCGTGCAATTTTCAAATCTGTTTCTTGCCTCCCTGCCCCTGTACCCCCCAAAGCCTCTCTAGGTGTGATTAGCAGTTATTTACTAACGGTCTCCCTCTGATTTCTGAGCCATTGCTGATGCTGCCACCTAAAAAATATTCATTCCAAATGTGAAATGAAGTAAGAGTGCATGAACTGCAGTACTGCCAATGTGTCAGCCACTGTGGCAGAAATCTTGGGGAATTTAATGTGTCTGAGACTGAGCTGCCACTGCCAAGTCTCCCTGCTGAATGTGCAGCATCTGATTTTGTACTCAGTGATTATTTCCTTACAAATGATCTCTTATTGCCTAATCCCCAGCACTACAAGCATCTGTCCTTATGCTGGAGTCATCATGAGGGTGAGGTTTATGCCACATTTCCAGGCACATCACAAATGACCCTCAGATTTTGCTAGCCAGTGGTCTTCCAGCCAGTGTCTGTATAGAGGCATGGAAGATCTGAGGCATATGGATACTTTTCTCTAGGGTAGCTGATTTTAAAGAACTTATTGTCTCTAGCCACTGTTCAGCTTCCTGTCTGTCTAACAGGCAAACCTGCTTTTTCTCATGTAAAAAAAATATCTATTGACTCTAACATTATTATAGCTTTAATACTTCCAGCTAATGAGGGGCTATTGCTAGAATTTCTTTATTATTATTGTTTTTCATGTGCCTTAAGAAACCCCATATTCTCGCTGTCCTTGAGCTTTCCTCTAGTGTCATCCATTCATTTTAGCCATCTTCAGTATTTTACATTTTCTTTTTTAGACTGTTATGTTTCATGTATATGAATTCATGTTACATATATATTTTAAGTTTCACGTCTATTGCACAGATTGTGTTTTCATTTCTAATTACTACATTTACTTGACCACTGAAGCTGAACTAGCTTTCAGTAAAGTTGTTTTTTGCCTTGATTGTGGAAATGCAGCCTTTTGCTAACCTAACAAACTCTGCTTACAAGCTTCCTTGTGTCTAGGCTTTTCTACCCCATCAATTTATGGTCAACAATTTCTTATGCTTTAGGACACCAACCTTTCCTTATTGGAACTGTCCTTTATTTGTATAGCTTGGATAATAATAAAATCATGGTCTGGTTCAGACAACCATGTGCTTCCCATCCACTGATCAATTTATCTTTACTCAAAAAAGGGGTGAGAATGTCTGGTGAAAAGCGATCAGTGCTAGAAAAGTGCCACAAAGACCATCTACAACCTTCACTCCAATTTCACAGCTGTCTGTGCTGGACCTCTGGTCATACCTTCCAAACTAAGACCTCTGGAATCCACCTGATTAACCTGCCTTTCTTTACAGATTGATGCTGATGGAGCAGCTTCGTCCCCTCTTGTAACTGGAGTTGATATTCAGTTGATATTCTGTCTCTGGGATAAAGAAGAAGAATTCGACATCCTGAGCTGGAGTTTTCCATGTCAAGAAAGGCTAGAGGAGGAAAGGAACAATTCCCAAAGGCACATGGCTGACTGGCTGATACAGAGAGGCTATTGCAGAATATACACATGGCACAGGAACATATGGGAACTATACCTCCTCCATTCCCTCCGCAGCTCCAGCCAGTAGAAGCACATCTGTGAAAGACACACCAGGACCCCCAAAGTTTTCAGCATTTCCTTTCAAATACTTTGCCTAGCCATTTCCTGGAAAGTCACTAAATGTATTTTACTCAGCCCCGTCTGCAATACTTATAGCTTCATTTAGTTTTAATATAGTTATAAATGGGCTGTAGCGGCCTGCTTTTTTTAATAACTAAGTAAATGAAACCCTGACTGTAATAATAAATGAACCATCCATCTGGGAGGCCTCCAGTAAAAATTGCAACAGGTATTTATTGCTCCTTTATGTAAACAGTACTCTGGACAATACAAGTGATTATACTCTCTGTCAGCCTTGTCAGGAAGGAGACAGTATAGTTTTGGATGAAGTTCCATAGCATACACACTGAATTTATAGGTTTATTTTACTAAATGGAGAAAAAAATGATTAAAACAAGCAAATAAACAGAAAAGAATCCAGTTGGCTACTGTGAAAGGAAGCATACAATTTTATTTAAAGATATGAGCTACGAGGACAATCTATAGAAAATTGACAGGTCTGTAGTGCTACAGACTTCTCACAACTCCAGATGCTACACAGACAGCTCCCTAAAAAACACCACCCCCTCAAAATGGGAAGGAATTTCACTGTAAAATCAACACTTTGCAGAGACTTTAAAATATATTGTGGCCTTATAGGTTCGCATAGTATGGAAGAGCAGTGCCTCGGGTGAATCTCCAGCTGGAGTGCAAGACACTGAAAATCACACTATCCATCCCTGAGGGTCATCCCTTTCATTCATGGACACTGTTCACAACTGGAAAGGGCAATAGCATGACACTTTTCAAGTAATGAAATTTTAATTTTAAAAAAAATCTCGCTGCCAAAATCATCTTCATACCACTGTTATATTCTGGCTCCTAATTACACACCATTACATTCCACTATTGTTGGAATAATACAATGTCAGAATAAACTGTCAAATGACTAATTCAGTGTGTGGCAAGAGAGGTAGAAAAAGAAAGAAACAAGAGGCACAAAGACCTGAAAGCTCATGTATGGCCAAGGTGATGTGCTATCACTCAGTGCTGAGGAGTGAGCCGTAGAGCGTTCTGTGGATTAAACATGCAGGGGCCATTGTGACTTTTGTCAAAATTTCCAGCCCTGAAATTTCTGTGGCAATGGGCCTAAACCTCTCCCATGAGCAGATTTCTCATAGCCTTTTATTTTCAGCCAAGATAGGCACAGGGAAAAATGCATTTTTTCCCTTCTGAGGCAGACTGTAAAAGGAAAGCAAGCTCTCTGGCCAACACCAGGCAGATTGTGCCCCAGCAAACGTGTTGCTGCTCCTTACAAGACCTGCACCCTGAATGCTCAGCTCAGAGAGAGGGAGTGCACTGCTCCTGAAGCCACATCCATGGCCGGGGTGTTCCCAACAGCATTACTAAGCTTATTAAGCTTAACTTATTAGGAGATGGTGAGTTGGAAATAGCATTCTCTTTGCTCCTGTCTGTATTTGATATGTTGCAAGATGCTGAAAGGGGAAAAGATTATCCCATCTCTGAACTCAGAGCAGTCCCACAAAAATACAGGAGTTCTCAGGTTTGCTTGAGGATGGGCTGAAGGAGGAAGGGAAGGAGGGGCTGCTAAGGGAGCACCAGGACATGAGGCACAGGCTTGGGAGGGACAGGGAAGCTAGAGGCTGACACTGGCACCTGGGGCAAGCTCATGGCTGTGAACTTCCTTGCTGGGAGAAGAAAACACGTGCAACCTGCAGTGGTCAGATATTCCTTTGCTTCCCACGGAGCAGCAGTGAAGGGATGGTTACTCATGTAGGGTGCCATTAACTCAAACTGCACTGGGCAGCCCTGGTCGAGGTGTGGGAGGGGCTGTCCAGGGGCTTCCTGGAACAGAGCCTCAGCTGCCCTGGGGGCTGATGTCACCAAGTGCTTCTGGCCTGCTTGTTTCACTTTGAGATAACCTCTTCTAAGATGCAACATGGGCTATTCCTCTTTCTTAGAAATAATCTCCTTTGGACATAACAGCAGCAAAAATATTCAGCTGAGGGCTGCTCCTTCAGAGAGAAGAGTTTTATTCTCAGCATTCAGATGCACATGCTGTGCAGAAATACACCACCTGGACTCCAATATATATGTATTTTAAAAAAAAGAAAAGAAAAAGTATTTTTCTTAAAAAACACTCCTTGGAAAAAATTATGAATTTAGCTCTCAAACAGTAAACCACACTATATCTCCTTTCTAATATCTCTTTTTAAATATACACCAGGGAACAACTCTCATAACTCACTCGACACACACTATCTTATGAGTTATAGGTCAGTCTTCTATGCTCAGAGTGTGTGTTGCACTTCCACACAACCTTATGAATTTTCCATCCCTCATCATTCATATCATGTCAGAGTATCTATTACAAACCCTTGTTTGCAAGAAGGGCTTCTATTTTCTCCTTTCATTTTATCACTGCTCTTAAATTTTCTTCTGGACACCAGCTTGGCATGCTGGCAGTACCATGCTGGCAGTTTCTGAGAAAAAATCAGTCAAAAATCCTATGTCAGGATTGTAATGTCACTTGCAAAGAAATATCCTGTTTTAACTAATAGGAATAGTGTATAAAAATGAATTAGACACAATTGTATTCTGATTGCCAACTTCTACCACCAGCTGCTAACTACCACAACCACCTCATAAAAAATAATCATCTGGAAGTCTAAATGATGTCTGATAATGCTTTCTGCCAACCTAAATCTTTGGAAATGTTGAACCATCTTGAGAAAAATGTCAATAATAATTTTTCACAAAGGCTCAATCATGGACAAGACTAACTGGAGTCTTGTGTGAGGGATTTAGAGCTGAGGGGAATTTTCTAACATATAGTTTAACCGTCAAGACCACTGTGAGGACCAGCCAAAATGCTTGGCAATTGCTACATTTGAGCAATGCTTTTCCCTAAATAAAGAAGTTTAAATTCTATGTAAAATTATAAATTTCAACATTTCTGAAATGCTGTGCTTTTGTTTCCTACTTTCAAAAACATTACTCTGAAATATACTTGTATCTAGTACCATAACAAGGCTGTCCAAGCACTTTCAGGAGTAAGGCAACCTAAATAAAATTATTAGCCCTGAATGTAGTTCTTTTTCATTTTGCTGAGAAAATGAACAAAACTATTTTTATTTTCAGTTACCCCATGTAATTTTTATTGTATTAAACAAAATATCAATTATTCATGCGGATTCAGAAGCTAATTTAATTCTGTTTGCAAAGTTCCACACCTAGATTTGTTTTGAGTTTCATATGGGTCCACAATACTTACTGGCTTCTTTCATTTTTTCCCTCTCATTGGCAGTTAATTGAAGCTTTCAGTGAAATATTTTTTTCTGTCATCAGTTGTCAGACTGACATTAATAGAAGCAAACATCCTTAGCAGTGTTGTGAGCAAGTGTTGGTATGAACCAAGCACACAGGAGATGGATTCTCAGATTGTTACGTGATTGAAATACAAGAATTTTTGTTGCTGGCTTTTTAGTTTTGTTTGTTTGTTTTACAAAATCAGACAGGAATAAAGACTACTTGCTCAAATATACTTCCATTATATAGCTGGTTGTTTGTTTTGAAGAAATGGCTTTAAGTATCACTTAACTTGCTATCATTTGACGTCAGCTTGAGTCCAATCAAAACAATCATTATTTCAGAAGTACTTTTGGGTGTGGAAATAAAATATGCAGGACTTAATACTAACAGAGCTGTGGATAATTATCTGTTTGATATTTAAGTAAGAATAAACCCTGCAGATAATCATGCATTAATTTAGTACAACTGCAAATTATTTGTGATCAAATATTGTGTCTATATTATGCAATATATATTCAAAAAGTCATATATACGACGAATGACATCTGACTTGAGGAACTCAATTTAGTAGTAACATTGTTAATGGTAAAAAGCAGGTATCCTGAACTAAACGTATTTGGTTACTTTTATCATCAGTGTCACCTTAGTAAACCAGTTTCATCAGCAATTAATTTAGCTCAGTATACTACCTTCAAGGCAAATTTTTTATTGATAAGAGAAAAAACTTCAGATGTACATATTATATCAGGCACTTAAATATTTTTAGTGCTGATGACAGCAGAGATGGCTGATAAAAATAAGAAATAAAATAGGCAAAATGTAGGAGACTGACAATAAAGAGCTTTGAAATATGTAAATGACTTTCCATAAGTTCTACAAACCCTCAGACTACCTCCAGCAGAGTGTTTATTAGTCTAAAGAAATCATTGTGTATTTTTAAGTGTACTACAGAAAGGTTTTTCCTGTTCCACAGATGCAGCAAAGAGCCCTCATTACATCTTTCTACAAATGTCTCAAATGCTTCAAGTTTATTTGCAATTTAAAGGAGTGCCAAAGAAGAACAGGGAGTAAAAAGAGGCCTGTCAGAATTTTCTTACTGATACTTTCTGTCACTCTTCCATCTAGCTGAACACCAAAGTGCGAGGACTTACTCCCGTCATTACCAGGATCATTAACTAGTATGAAATAGGACCCATCCTATCAAGACAGGGCTTCATCCTACTGCACTATTTTCTAGTGAGAGATCTCTGCATAGGTACATTTCCTAACACCCTATGAAATCAAAAGTAAGCAAACCCATGATAATTCTCATTCAGTCAGAAAGAGGAAATAGAGGCAAAGAGATTCACTTTTTAAATAAAGTCACACTACACTGTTCAGTCAGATTCAGAGCTGAGAAGGAAACTCCAGGTCCTGCTGGAAAGACACAGGCACTGCCTCAGATGTACCTGCTGATCTTACTCTGTTCACTCTCTACTTCATCTTTGGAACTAGGAGGAAATTTTGAGTGAAAGAAAGCCAAAGACAAGGTGGGAAGGTGAAGAGGTGCTGAAACTGCATCTTTCTCCATATAACAATATCTCTTCTATCAGAGCACAGGAGAGCTACTGGAGCAGAACATGTCAACACTCAGGAGTCTCTAATTCTTTGCTATTCCTGCCTGAGACAGAGCAAGTGGTTTTTATGTAAAGAATGCATTTATTCATCTGTAAAATGTTGCAAATAAAAAATAAAATTGGACTGGACAATTTCATTTTCTTCCAGAAAAACCCATACCATTTGACCTATTTTGGCATTTTAAATAAAAATTTGATTATTTTAAGCTACATGTGAGAGATCATTCATTCCCAACAAGGATTTGTTATACTGCTTGTTTAGAGTAGGATTAAATAAACTTTTATCGTGCTGGGACTGTTAACTCTTGACATTCTTTACTGCTACACTCATGCAATTATTAACTCCTAAAAGTCTTTGATTTGGGCTGTAATTGCTTCTCCCATTAGTTTTTGTGAGATCTGAAAGTGCCCTTTAAATAATTGTTTTTTGGTGGAATTTTCCCCCCATCCTTGTAATAGCCATAACAATTGGGCTGCTAATTATTTTCACAAGGTACTAAAAATGCATTTCAGCAGACGAAGGAAGGAGCAGCAGATAGATGCCTTCTGCACCCCTGCCTGGGACCACTGGGGCTGTGTGTGGGATGTCACTGCAGCTGGGGTGATGGTCCCTGGCTGCCTGGGACAGGTTTGCTGCCAGCATGGCTTTCTGTGGGGGACTGGCTCTGTCCCAGCTCAGCACTGCCATGGCTCTGTGCAGCCAAGCACACCTGAAACCAGCCAAAGCCAATGCCATGCTCCAAGGGGTGTCCTTTGTCACAGCAAAAAGGGCTGGCTGCAAATTACCTCGGAAGGATGGCCATGCCCTCTGGGGTACTCTGGGGTCTGGTGGCTTGGGAATGAGGGGGAGTGGCATCCCAGCAGCTACCCATGCACAGGTCTGGGGGCTTCTTTGGCGTCTTTGGCTTCTGACACAGCTGAAATACCAAGTATGAAGACTTTGTCCCACAGCCCCAAAGGTGAGGCTGACAAAGGGTTAAATGGAGACACAGGAGGGGCCCTTCTCCAGCTGCTTGTGGCTCAGCGTCAGTCCCCGAGGAGTTCTGGGATGGTACTCAGGGCTGGGGCGAGTGACACTGTCACATGTGGCCCAAGAAACCACATCAGGGCTTCAAAATGTTGAATACCTGGGTGAAAGCACACAGAAATCAGTGCCAAGCTGTTTAACAACAAACATGGATATTTAGGATATGGGGTCACAGCCCCATTTTGGGGGTTCAGGCACAACATGAGCCTCTTGCAGCTTTGCTCCACACCACTCCTGAGGTGTGAATGCCCTCTGACACCCAACAGCAAGAAGAGGTCAGGAAGCAAGCACTGACACTGCAGGGCATCACTCCTGGGCACTGTGGCCATGCTGGCCCTCTCCCTCCCCTGAGGACTGTGCTTCATCTGCTGTGCAAAGACTGAAACCAAGGAAGCAATAAGGAGGAAAGTACTAGTGAGAATTCACTTTGTGGTTTTAGCTGGGAGCATGTTCAGTGCTCTTCAAAGATGGTGATGCTTCTGTTTCACATTAGCCCCCTGTACAGGTAATGAGTGGGAGCTGTATACTGTGAGCTGTATACTGACCATCAACCTCAAAGAGATTTATGGAAAAAAAATCTTAACACATACTGAAAAATAAATAGATGCAGACCGGGACATAGAAATATCTCTTTTCTTTAGAATGCTGATTAATGTTGCATCAAATCACAATAAAATAGCCCCCAAGGCTCATTTTTCTATTTGTAAAAGGGTAATAACGATTATCTTTACCAATGTTTGTAGCAGGCTTTGAGAGGGGTTGTATGTTCAGAAGAAATACTAATGAACTGAAGAGGTCATTAGTTTGGGGATATTCTCCTGGACTGGCACCAAATCTCCTCTGAATCTACCTAACAAATCATACAGGAAAGAGTGAACTTTCATCTACAGTAGCTTCAGGCATATTTGAAATTACTTAAATGAATGTAATTGCAAAGTAATTTTATTCCACTGTTTTATAGCAGTTTTCCTGTTCTGCCAAAGGCAAGATTGGCAAGCCCTTGGAGGACAGGAGGCTGCTGAGAGGATTACATTTTGTAGGACTTCTCAGCACCAGAGGACTCACCTCATCTCAGCAAACAGCCCATCACACAGGACCACCACTGTGAGCCCCACCACCAGGAGAGGTACCCCTGATTTACACCATTGGCACTTGGTCTGAGCACCTGATGAGGTGCTAACTATAGCAGGTCTGTGTGACATGACCATAGTCCTAGAGGTAATTTCCTACACCTTATTACCACATAATAATGGCCTCTTAACAGCCAGGCTAATCAAGAATTAATGAGGCACTAAAACACTTTTAGGAACAATGAAGGATTTAAAAATTTCTCTTATGTGTTTTATTTAAAAGCAATTAATTTAACAGTTACTGCCCTTACTTTGGAGTCATATAGAAAGTCTTGGTACTTACCAAATGTATCAGTTGAAAGGTTTTATTCATTTATCAGTTATTTACTTATGTGAGGCTGCACATAACCTAAAGAGAGTAGAACCAGATATGGGCCTGTCTGTCTCCCTCATGTCATTCCATTTGTCTGCTCAAGCACTCCCCTGCTCTCACACGGGGAGGCCTGTTTGTCCAGCAGTGAAGTACAACACCAAAACCAGAACAAAGTCAGCCCAAATTAACACTACTGCCAAAAAGGGGTTTTTAAAATTATCTGTCATGGATTTTTTTTTCTATTTTATTGCCTTTTGTTGGTGGGGTTTTTTTTGTTTGGTTTTGGATTTTTTTTGTTGTTGTTTTTTGTTTGTTTGGGGGTTTTTGGTGGGTTTTTTGTTTGTTTGTTAATTAAAGGGAGTGTGCACTTCAATGGAGAGCCATCCTTGACAGATGTTTTTGAGAAACTTAGTGAAATAAGTGGTGGGAAAAAAGTAGGGATAATTTATGCTGCTGAAGGACTTCATATCAGTATGAAGTCCACGCTGAATTAAAGCCTGAAAGCATGTACCTTTACCATTAGCCTGGAAGGGATAATGAAATGAAAAACATGTTCAAATTTGACTTATTTTTTAAAACTTCCTTCTGTGGTGTAAGGGTGGGGGAAATATCCTGCTTTGCTGAGAAAATCCCCAAATAGATAATTCTGTGACAGATAACAGTTATGGTTATTAACTCCACTGCTGACATTGAAATTACACTGATTCCCAGTGTAATGGATGAGTAAATAGCACATCAGAAATTCTCAGATGCTTCCACATTTCCTATGCAATCAAAAAAAGAACTCCCTCATTAAATAATACACTGTCAGAAAAGGCAATTTGATTAAATAAACCTATCTGTCAATCATACCTAAAGTTATAAAAGGAAAACATGTTGTAGCTAAGTAAAACTTTTCCCCATATTAATCTCTTTCTCTCTCTCTCTTTATTTTCCTTTTCTTGTGTGATTCTTGAAAGAGAAGTAATGAAAAACTATGTGCCCTAATGGAAGACTGGGGCAATACCTGGGCACCTGACAAAGGAGTTAAAAGTTGGTCTTTACCATTAAACAAAGATGACATGATGGAAAAATCAAGGGAGAAAGGAGGCAAATGATGATATACACTAACCCAGAAACCCGAGCTACTGTGGCTGTACTGTTTGTAACCCTTGTTACATATATCTCTTTATTTCTTTTCTGTTTTTCAGGAGACATGGAGACATGTTTTGTAAGGCAGAAGTAAAAAAGGGGAGGGCCCATAGAGGTGAAAAACAATAAGAAATGAGGCTGCAGGTGAAGAATCTTGACAAAACCAGGGATGCCATGGCAGGAAAACAGCAGAGAGGGTACAGCAAGGAAGGAAATGAAGGACAAAAAGTAGAAGTGGTGGATAGCAGAGGATGGACAGCAAGTAACAGGACAGGGAAAGAGAAATCAGAAATCATATTGTGCATTGGGTCTAAGGTGCCCAAGGGTACCTGGAGAGTGGGCAGGCATGTGGGGCTGCTCCCCAGGTTTGTTCTACTGGGACTGCCCCTGCCCCATCCACAGAGCCACACTACCAAAGCATCAAACACATACTCTCCTGTAGCAGCAAATGAGGCCACACATTACCCACCTGCATTACAACAACAGTGGTGTTCATTTTTCATTCTACTTAATTTCATCAGCACTGTGGGCTGGGGAGAGGGGAAGAGTTGTGTAATATGGTGTGATGGGTGGAAAGTCTCTGAACGCCACTGTCTGGTGGCCAAAGATGGAAACGGGGTCTGGCGGCTTCCTCTCCTTGGCTTTGGGAGGCAGCAGCTTCTCAGGACATCAAATACTTAATTAACTGAGCTGCAGAATTGTAGGATAAGATTCATACAGTTCCTTCTCTGACGGGAGACTGTCAGCCTGGACCGTGCTGTTCTTGGTGAGTCTTTAAAGCTAATGCAACTCATACAGAAGACATTCTTTGAAAAGAACCAGAGATTTATTTGAATAAAAATCTGAGTGGATGACAAGAGCACACAAAGAAATAAGATGAGATTTTAATTTCTCTCAAGTAGAAGAACATAAGCGGCTTGAGCGGGAGGTATTTGCTTTGCAGCTAGGCACCCAGGCTTTTATGTTCTTCAGTGCACAGAAAGAGTTGCTCTTCTCATACTGAATTCATAGCTCTGCAATGTCATTGAGCCAAATGGGATCATGCTAAAGAGATACTTGGCCATTCCTGTCAGATAAAGATAAATCAAAATAATTTTAAAAGGAGGGTTGTTGCTTTATATAATCTTTTCACAAGGCCTGGAGATGATGGTTATTAAGTCATCCACCTACTTTTGTCTGAGGGAAATATATATAAATTTGGAATAATATCAGTATTCTAGGTCCTTCCACAAATCTTATCTTTAGCATTCAGCTTTCTTCCCACCTCTTGTTGTTTATATATTATGTATGTCTTTATATTTGTTTAGTCTTATGTGTTACATATAGTAATGAAACTCCTAAAATCCTGGGTGACAAGTCCTCTGTTACCATATCTCTGATCTTCTCCCTTCTCTCTTTATTCCACTGTCTCCCAGGCTTCAGAGCTGGCAGTTTGGTCCCTGACTCCTGCCTACTGAGCATCAGTCACAGGCTGCTGCTGCGGGTGCTACAGGGCTCCTCACAAGAGCATCAGCCAGCCACTCCCAGACCCTAATGAAATCCATGCAAAAGGCTCAAGGAGAGGTTTCTTTCTCTTGAATACAAAGCCTGCAAGAGTAAAACTCTTCAGGAGAGGACAGGACATCTGTCCTAAGTTGACTGTGTGTCTCCTGGACCACTCTCTCACTGGAGCCGTGTTGGGATCACTGTGCTGCAGGACGCAACGCTCAGTGTGCTGAGGGCACCTGTGAGGGCTGTGGAGGAGAAGCAGACCTCCATCTGACAAACACAGGTTCCTCCTTTTTTTTCCCCCTGGTCATTCCATGTGCAGTCACTTTGTAGCAAGCCCTTTTTCAACACATGCTAGTCATCCTGCTTTACTGAGGCTGCTCACAGTAAAGCCTGCTGCTCTCAGCGAAATGCTTTTTAACTGAACTCGAGATGGGCAGCACAGCACAAGCAGAAATCAAGGTACCCACAGGAACTCTCGGTCTTTCAAACAATAATACTGAAAGAAGTCCTGCTAGAAGGCATCACGCTTGTCTATAATTATTTATGAGAACTAAATCTTACTGTGTGACAGAAGAAAATCCAGATTTTTTTAACAGTTTGTGGCAAAAGGCTTCATTGTTTCTTTCACAGAAGTGTATAGAAACTGCTGTTGCTTACAGTTACTACAAGTTTTATAAGTTTGTGCCTCATATTACATTTTCTGTATGTTACAAGGAAAACATGGATTTTATGTGAGCAGGGACCCGAACCTTTTCCTAAGACCAGTGTAATGACAAATTGGTTTTGAGGTTACGTTCTGTGATGTTCTGGGGTTCCAAGCCCCAGACCTTTTCCTTGCTCTTCGCTGGATTTAGCCTCCAGCTGAACTACATCAAGACAGGTCACACATCTGGATACCTGCCTCATCTTCCTGGGGGACTTCAGAGGACCCCCTCTATGCCCACCTAAATGCCACAAAAATTGGTCATCAAACAAGGTACAAAAGGGTAATTTGCTCATTCTTCGTCTGGACTGTGCTATTAAATACTTTTAAAATGTTATTTGTGCTAATTTGTCTGCTTTGATTTGATAGTAGGAAAGTTGATGGTGAATGTACAGGATTTTCACCCATAATTGCACTAAATTCTATTACAATTAAATATACAGTAAATTCACATGTTTATCAGGTAACAGATCAGTTCTGTTTTAATTTAGTATACCTGATCTATCACATCTCTTGAAGTGTGTCTCTGAAGAAGAAATATGTCAAGAGACTCCTTTTCCCTACCGACAATTGCTTACAGTTTATGCCATGAAAGGGGGAATCAGCACCAATGAATCCTGACAAAGTATCTTACAAAACTAATAAAAATCAGCATGCAGAAATGCCAGCTGTAATTGCACTATTTTGCCATAAAAGGTCTGTGGGCCAATCAAACCATGTGGTTGTTTTTTTTTTCCTTTGGAAAAACTTAGCTTTTAGCTTTGTACGTCAGTGTTACAGTTGCCCTGATTTTGGAATGATCAGTAAGTACAAGCCTTTTGAATCTCAGGAACAATATACCTCATCCAAATCTTTGTCCTGATTCATCTGCAGCTTTGATAGCTTCAGTGTGTCACCCCTGCTTGCTTGTCAAATCTATCATCAATCCTAAATGGCTGATAAATATATTCCACATCTCTTTTGGGAGATGAAGCTTGTCTGCATGCTAAACAAAGAACAGAATGCACAAAGCCAAGATACATGCTGAGATATAATATTCTCCCTCTTAAAATACCACAGGTGAAATGATAATGCGGAAATATTCTTACCCTGAGGAAGGCAGACTCCAGTTGTAGCTTAGCAAATCAAAGACCAGAAAACTTGCTTGCAATAACATTCTAACAAATCCAAAGGTTATCTTTTCCCCAGGTAAAAAAAATCCACACTCTGACTTTTAATCCAAATCCGAAGATTAAGGCAGAAAAACTTCAATAATTTGTTTAGTTAGGTATGAAAAGTAATTTGTCATGAAACTGCCAGCCTGCCACCATAAAGGTTTAAAAAAATCATAGCTATTCATGGCTGAACAGTTGGATTTTTCCACACAGCAAAATTCATCATCATTTCAGGTTTCAGTATCTTTTTGTATTTTGCATGGCAAATAAAAAGTTGTTCACCAAGCTTGAAACATCTCTTTTTTTCAAGTTGGTCACTCTGTGGGAGAAACCGGTGCTTCTTTAGATTCCTTTAATTTGTTCTTCATAACAGCAAAATGAGGGAGCTTCTCATTCAGAATCTCACTTTCTCGTTATTAAAAATTATATCTGTGTACCAATAAAGTAGAAAACTAAGGCACTTCATATTCCAAAATCTTTCCATTCCTGGACGAGCTTTAGTGTTCAAATGTTAATAGGATGCCTGCATTTAGGGGGAAAAAAAAAACAACAAACCAAACCCTAAAAAACTTGGCCTGTATTCAGGCTCAAGAGTCTGTGAAACAGACTTTTTCCATACTATGACCTCAGTCTTAGGATTTCTCTTTTGCAAAATGTTAGTTATTTTTCTTGGCAGGTGGCCAGAACCCTGTATCTCTCTTTCCTCCCCTCTCACCCTCCTTCTCTCCCCACCCTCCAGGCACACACACACCTCTCCTCTTCCCATCACCCAGCAATTCAGCCCTGAGACGAGGTAACCCCCTCCACCTTTTTGCTGACATGGTGTGGAGAAAAAAATCAGGTTATGACATCCTGGAAGTATCAAATTTTCCCAATCGTTTTTCTCTTCTTTTGGACCCATTTTGTTTCATTTCCCTGCCCCAAAGCCCTGGGCAAAGCCAGCAGCCCCCCACACCCAGCAGTGGTGGTGCCCCCAGCAAGCATCAGCTACGGTGGGTTTCAAGTTGCAGCAGCTTTCGCCCAGGGTAGAGAATTTCCAAAATGTGTTACCCTGGCAACCAGGAATTTTAGCCCAGCAAAAACCACCACCACGCACACCGCAACTCCAACGTGCGAGACACTGAGCTTCCATTTATCATTTTCTTCAGAGAAAAAATACAGAGTGGGGTGGATGGTGTTTGCCTTCTTGGAGGCATTGCCAGTGAAACAGACTTCTTCCCAGGTACTTGCATCTCCTGATTTTCCTGGCAACCCCTCTTTAACCACTGTATTCCAAGCTAAAACATAATACATACAAAACTCCTAATTAGTCCCTTACAAATGACAAAGTCCAAGGAAAACAGTGCCTAAGAGAAAAATAATATGCTTTCAGTGTAATACAGGAAAACATTTCCTCAAGCATGATGATATTTTATCCAGTTAAGTTGGTCAGCTTTATTCTAAATGGCATTCAATGAACACTAGTGATATAGAAGCATTTTTTGACTTGGTATAAAATCAGAAATAATGCCCTCCGTTACAGTAAGTTTTCCAATGGGACAAAAGCTGCTGTTTTGGAGTGAAGGTTCCTACTGCATCAAACCATTTTCCCCTTCAGCTTTGAGCCAAGGGTGGCATCAAAACAAGGGCAGCTTCCTGCAGCTAATTATTTTTCCTTACAGTGTGCAGAGAACCCGTAGATAGTAAAGGTGAAGGTGCTACACAAGAGGGCCTGTATCACGGGTACTTTATAAACAAAGTTCTGCATTGAGCCATAAGGGTGGTTAATGCAAGTTATTTGCTATATCTGGTAAAAGAGAGGGATAGCATTTAAAAATAGGACAGTGAAAGCCCTATCTTACCCCATCTAAGTCGAACCAGATCCCAGTAGTATTTTTATTTAGCATTCACCTACCCCATTTCTGTTGACATCTCAGATAATGCTTTTTTTGGTCTGACTCAGAATGAACAGAAGCTCAATTTTTCTCCCAGGAAAACCACAACTGCAATTAAGGTCAGATTGGGTTTCCATAAGTTTTCTTTATAAACCAAACAAATCAGCTCCAACTCATCTTCTTTCAGGGAGATCATGTTTTGGAGATCTTTTTTATATGACTTTAGGTGCTATTTAAAGATTATTTTTACTTGTACCAACTTTGACTACTATGTGTCTATATTTTCACATGGCAAAAAATGACCAATAACACAGATTTATTCTTTCTCCTTAACTTTGTAGACCTTAAAGACAGATTCAGTCAAGATCTGTGTGAACAAATGTCTTCCAAGAAAATGTCTTTATAGCATTTGAAGAAAATAGACTTCTTGGTATCAACTTACAATAGGCTTTTTTTGTGAACTATCAGCAGCATTGTGCTCTGTAAACTCAAAAAATCTGTGCTCAGAAAAGGTTAGGAGTTGGCAGAAAACGTTCACATCAGCATTGTGACAATACCACAGTGATTCTGATGCATCTCAAAGGTGAAATCACTTTTTTTTTGGGAGTGGGAAGTTATGGTAGAATTACATTTTTAACAGTCTATATATTTAACACACAGAGAAACACTCTGTACATGGACTAAGGGTAATATTTCAGGGGAGAGGTCAGAAAAGAGGAACTTTTTCATGGAAATTTGAGAGCTGAGGAGGGGGTTTTAAAATTTTAGCTGCCTTTGCTGCACTGGATGAGCAGGGTGAGAATCTGGCAGCATTAGGAGTTAGCTCTGCAAGCTAAGGCTCAAGTAAACAGGTGGAATAGTGCAATGAAGCCAGCCTTCTTCTTCTGCCAGAGACTTAGTTCATGGATAAACATCAGACTTTCACTTCTGCTGTTTTAAAGACCTCCATCACTCTGAAAAACACTGCCTTCATTCATCATAGCAAGGGGTTGTTTTCTTTCCTTTTTTTTTTTTTTCATGGACTGCTAGACTTCTCTCATAAACATCAGAGATATTCATTAAAAGCCATTGACATATTGAAGTTTTTAGAAACAAAAAAAATTCAAAATTATCATAAAGGATGCCCTTTCATATTGGCTACCATCCTTTGGAAGTTGTACTTCTCAGCGGGGTCATCTGTGGCTCATGAGCAGATTGCTACGGTCCAGGACAGCCCTGGATAGAGTCTGTGGAGTTACTAAAAGAGTTTTCACTAAATCACTGGCTGATGTGTCTGCTGCAGATGTCCTTGCCATCTAAAATGCCCACAAACTGAGCTGTGAGAAACTAGAAAGTTGCCCCATTATCTTAATCTGAAAGCTATAAAGTGGAATATACTCCATAAATGTTTGTGCAGCCCTTTTTTTGGAACAGCCTCCTCTCTAGCACGGATTTCACCCCTTCCATTGTCCTCCAGACCCATCTGTTAGCTATTTTCTGGTTCAATTGACTTGATCCATCATGGTCCTTTTGGCAAACCAAGAGAAGGATATTGAGGATGTACTGCTGGAGGGCTTTTTCCTCTGCAGCTTGCATGCTTTGTCCCTTCTCTATTTGCTATGTCTCCTTCCAGTTCAGCAAGACTAAAGCCAAATCCTTCTAATTTAAATTGAGTGACCCCTGTCCCAAGACTGAAACTCTGGGGAGACGATGGGAGAATGGTGATGGGGCAGGAGTTGCCACTGAGCACCAGGTCTGCAGGCATCTGGGAAAGGCAGCAGCTTCTGCTCTCCCTTTCTCCCCACATGTGGCACTCCTCAGGACATTTACCATTTACTACCCAAGTCTGTCTTTGAAAACTTTGAAAACTAATACCCATTTCCTTTACTGTTCTGTGTGAGTAATCCTCAGCTTTTTTTACAGGACTTAACATTTTTCAACACTTTGTACAAATATTAATGAGATAGTCTTCATGGTGGTTTAATTATTTTAGCTGGGGAAAAGCCCAAGGTTAACTTAAAATAACTTGCACCAGGGCTGTCAGTGAAGTAAGGTGGGATTAGGGCTACTATTCCAACTCCCAGTGTCCCAGCAGGTTTCAGTTGTAGCCTGAGAGACTTAAGGTCAAGAGCACACATCAGCCAGATGTGAGAGGACAAGCTCCCTGGTGGCTAAGAGCTGGGTGGTGAGCTGGCAGCTCAGACTGATTGCCTCTATTTGAGACTGGTTCCTTCTGTTCTCTGCAGGCACCTTGTAACCCCTCTGCCTCAGTCTTCCCACTGCAGAAGGGGAAACCAGCAGGAGGTCTTGGCTGTTGAATAACTATCTGTAAGCCACTCTGAAGATACAAGGGGCAAGACAGGAGAGAGGAAGAAAGAACCAACATGTGATTCTTGCGCCACTACAAACGTGTCACATCAAGCAAGAACAACAGTGAAGTTGCTCCAACACGATGTTTCCTTCCTGAAGGAGAATCAGGGTGGTGAGAACGATGAGCAGGTGTTGGATGGGCAAGGAACTGTAGCACTAATGTCTGCAAATGGGCAGCTTAGAAGCTGCTGAGCTTAATGCTGTTAATGAAGATCCCCCTGAGCAAACCATTGTGCAAGTGGTGCTGGGGACCAGTGCAGGGAAGGAAGAGACCCAACATCTATTTCTACCTGGCAAAAGCAAATAAACCAATGCAGACACACACATACACACACACACACACACACACACACACACAGTGATCGCTGTGATTCTCAGAGAGTATTACCAAAGGACAAAACCTGCACAACTGCCATAAATTATAAAAGCCTCCCTCAATCTTGGTTAATTCCCTTTTAAAAAGGGAGGGAAAAGTCTGGAGTAGCTCAGCATGAAAACAATTGTGGGAGGGTTAATAAAGAGACAGCACTGAGGTATCTAGTTGGTAGCCCTGATATCATTAAGTAAGTGCACTGGAAATGTCGAGGCAAATGCATAGCAGTGAATCACAGTCAGGCATGATTAACCTTGGGTAGTCTGAACTGGAAATCATTTACAAACACAAAGGTGCTGAAGAACATCGCAACAGACAGTACATCGAAAGTCATTCCAAGAGCAGGAGTCACGCTGAGTGCTTTGTGTATTTGTGCCACTTTTTAATTATTATTGTATTTTGCACTTGGGAGGATGGAAGATCCCAGACCTGGCTCAAGGAGGAGTTTCTGTGGCCCTGCAAGGTTCTCTGAACATGTGCACTGGTTGGAATCACCTTGCCTTGCACAGAAGTTTTATAAAATTAGAAGTTTTAATTGCAACAATCCAAGGGTTACTGAAAGGACACACAGATCTGCCAAAGAAAGACTAAAATCCTGTAACTGCAAGACCACTCTTCCTTCATCCATACCCATGTCCTAATGCAGCCCTCCAGACTCTGGTGGTAAAACCGGTGGGGGGGGGGGGGGGAGAGG